>PVIJ01002438.1:0-161155 GCA_004024925.1 Scalopus aquaticus | reverse complement strand
GCTGGGGCTGGGGCTGGGGCTGGGGTGAAGGCGGGTGGTACCATGAGAACAGATCCTTTGAGTCCCAACTCCTGTCTGCGACTAGCCAGTGTGATCTAAAGTACTTTAGGCAAAGCAACGTACCTTTCAGAGATTTCACTTACTGAAAACTATAGGGGTCGATTAGAATTCCATATGCATCAAAATTATAAAATATAAACTGGCTTTGCTCCCATCTTTGTTACTTAAAGACAATGATTCTCCAAACTGATCATCAGCCTGTATAAGGCCACTTGGATAAGAATTATCAGGGAACTTATTAAAAATACAGATTCCAGTTTTCCAGGACCGGAGTCTCTCTTATGGGGTCTGGGATGGGACATGGGAAAATGTATCATTTTTAAAAACTCATTTACTACTTTTCCCAAAAATCTACTTTAAAGCAATATTTTTGTTCCTCTCTCTTAATTTACCAAGGCAAGTCTAATAAATATTCAGGATTAGAAACCATGTTCTAGGCAAACATTATTATATTTCAACTCAATTTAATAAACCTTTATGAAGTATCAAGGATGTACAGTGTGTTTTGCCCAAAGAGATGAAAAAGACAATTTCTGCCTTAGTTAATAGCCTAGTAGTGGGAGATAGGTAAAAACTAATAATGTAGTGTGAGAGATGCTATAAGAAACATGTCAGACATGGAGGAGAGAATGGTTAAAGGGAGCTGGAACTAATAGGACAGGAGACAGGGTTTGTGAATGAGTGGGTCCAGATTTAGAAACAGGGCACTGTCGGTTCAGAGAACTTCCTCTTTGTGTTTCAGAGGCTGGTTCTGGGTAATAGATGATTTCCCATTAAAACAATGATCCAAACACTAAAATCATTCTAATTAAAATCAGGGATGACATAAGAGCTGCTGATGTGATTTAACACTGTTCTGGAAAGTCTTGCTGGTTGATTATGCTTGAATTAGGATTAGGTAATATAAATGTGGAGAAGAAGAAATAAAATTGTTATTGTATATTGATCTGTTTGTTTTCTAGAAAAGGCCATGAAAAGTAATATGACAAATTAATAGCTGGAAAAAACAATACAAAATTCTAAAATGACAGCAAATCAATGGTTGCTGAGGAATGGGGTGGAAGAATTAGGTGGGAGAGAATATAAAAGGCATGAGGAATTTGGGGGTGATAGTTCTCTTCACTATCTTAAATATGGTAATGATTTCATGGGTGTATATATGTGCCAAACTTCTGAGCTCTCACCTTAAGTATATGCAGTTTATTGGATCTTCAGTATATCTCAATAAAACTGTGAAAAACAATGGCTGTAAGTCAGTAATACCTAATTGGAAGTTATATGGGGGAAATTTAACCCTGGGACTGCCAGGGTTAGTCAGGCCCTAGTGAGAATAAACTACTTGCTTCAGCACATCTTTCAAATGCAAACCTACCAACCCAGAGCCCAAACCCTCTTTTATGGGGATCTCTCTTTACTCACAACTCTCACCACTATCCTCTTACCCTTACCACAGCAGGCTCAGGTATCAGACAGCAAGGGACAATGGCTATGCCAGAGCCCCCTGAAATTATTCAAACTAGCCAGTGCTAAGCCTGCTTGCCGTGCTTTGCCCAACGCTTCCCATGGAAATCACAATAAAAATTCTGCCCTCAGTTCCCCCGCTCTCCCTCTGACCCCAGGCTGGCCCCAGGCTTCGCTGCGCGGCCCTCTCCAGCACAGAACTCCTCTTTTATTGAGGTCGCTGACTCTAACAAAGTAAATGCAGTTGTTTCCTGATCTGTTGGACCTAACTATTCCTAAATAATAGCAAAACATTTATTAAAAGTCTGTGGTAGACAGAATTCTAATGCCACCCCTGGTTGGAGACCCCAACACTGGCCTAGCTACTGCTGTGAAGGGGCCTTGCAGATGTAAGTGAAGTCCCGAGTCAGTTGACCTTAAGATGCCGGGATGATCTGAGTGGCCTGACCCAAGCATGGAGCCCTTTAAAAGAGAGGTGTTTTCTCTGGCTGGTGGCAGGAGAGGAAGTCATGGGGCGCTTCTGCCAGCTTTGGGAAGCAGCAGCAGGCAGCTCTGCTGTAAGCTGCAGTGTCCCATCCTGGCTACGAACCCGTGAGCCTCGAGGAGGCCCAGCCTTGGGTCATTATGGTTTCAGTCTTTGAACCTGAGTAGAGGATCCACCTGGGAAGTCTGTACCCCAGACTCCTGATCCATGGAGCAGTGGGAAAATAAATGTGTATTGTTTTACAGGTGCTGAGTTTGTGCTAACATGTTATGGCAGCAAAAGAACAGTTAACACTGCTGCATAGAATGTGGTTCAGTGGACGGCCCTGGAGCCCTCCCCCTTACCAGCTGTGTGATCTTACTGATTCCTCGGTCCCCTCGTCTGGAACATGGGGATAAGTAGGGTACCTATGTTATTGGTTTGTCAAGAGGATTATATGAGTTAATGGTATATGGTGTATAGATAACTGTAAGAAATAAGTGTTTGCTGTTTGAAGAACTCAAAATATGGTATTTTTCCTGTAGTATCCCCAAGGGACTGAAATGATCACGGCACAAATTAGGTTTACAGTATGATCGCAACCATAATAAAAACGTATCACACATGTCTGGGAAGGATACACTAAAATGTTAACCCCTCAAGTTCTAGGTGGTTGCTTAATGGGTAACATTTAAATTTGTCCTTTGTTGTGGGTCTCTGTAATTTCCCTCATGTTCTTCAGTTTGTCTAGTTTGTTCCAGTTGGAATTCCAAGTGCCCTTGGATGCCCTTGGGAGTCCCAGAATGAATAGTTGTTGGCTGTTGAGTTATTGGAGTAGTCATACATGTGTTACTTTTAAATCAGAAAATCTTCAGTTCAACTGCAGGAGCAGAGCTGTAGATAAGCTCTGCTTCCTGGCACCGAGAAAGGGGAGGGAGGAGAGGGCTTCAGGGATGAGCCCTGAGTGGGTGCTGGCTGCCCTGTCCATTCCAGCAGGAAGAGGCTGGTGTGCCTGAGGCTTCCATAGGTTATATGAGGTTTGGCTGGATGGTGCCATTCTAAGGCCATGAGCTCTAAGGAACTGTGCGACGTGAATGACCGTGGGCCCTTGTGAGGCCAGTGGGGTCTCTGACACTGGGTAGCTCCCCTCCCTTTGAGTTTTCCTGAGTTGGATGCCACAGGAGGCTTGCCTGGGGCTCCATAGTGCTTTGAAGATAGCCTGAGCCAACTGTATTCTCCCCTTGCCCTTGGTAAAGTATTTGGGGAAATGGTGCATTTCTGTTCTCCCAGCAGCATAATAACGGATTCCAGTTTGGCCCCTAGAAAGTATTTGGCTTCAGCGCCTAAGCTTCTGGGGCTCTGCTGTCTTGGGAACAACCGTGCTGTGGAGTGCAGTGTAAACATACAGAGTGGTCAATAATTCATTCATCTGTTGACAACCGCAGGCTTCCAGAACGCCAAACTTCAATGTCTGTGTGTTTCAGCCTCTGTAATCAACAATAAAAGAGCAAGAAGCAAGGGTGGGAGTGTGGGAGGGCAGTCCTCCTGGATGACCCCTCTGTGGCTCTGTGGTAGCAAAGCCCCAGACATATATTGATCACCCAGCGACAGTGCTGACAGGGCTTTTGTTCTGTCTGAGGCTCTCTTCTGTGCCTCCAAGCCCTGGACTGGTCTGGAGCCCAGCAGCTGGCAGGCTGGACCTCCACATGTTTGTAGATCTCATTGCAACTCTCCGGTTCTGTCCTGCTGCCAGACAAGTGGAAATGAAGCTTAAAAAAACCTCCCCTTAAAAAAAATTCTTAACACCATATGGGGGCTCCCTGGTGGCGCAAGGGGTTAAGTCTCAGCACTATGAAGCTATCCACAGCCACTGCAGCATGAGTTCGAGCCCCGGCCAGGGAGCTTCCCACATGGCACAGCAGACCTCTCCTACCTCACCTGCTGCGCTCCTCAGCAGTGCATTTCAGTAGATCTGCCTGTTCTGATCCCCACTCTGTTTTTGGGGAATCCTCTCACCCCCTCCCATCTCTGGTCTACACCCCAGCTCTTGCATGCATGCATAAATATAAAACAAATCTTTAAAAAAAAGTTCTTAACACCATAAAGCTAACTGCCCTCAGCATCAGTGCCCTGTGCCCAACGGGGCTTAGGGGTGAACTCAGGAAGCAAGTGACAAGGCTTTGGAGTCCCTGGGTACCCAAGGAATCCAAGTGGAGGAGGGGGGGGTCTGTCTGATGACTTCAGTTGGAAACCATCTATTTTTCCGTATAGGGGTGATGGCTGCATCCCAGAGGCACAGCTTTTCTACAGAAAGGGATTGAAGTCAGCTTTAGGTCCCTGTAAACTCAGAGACCTTAATTTTGGATTGCCCTTTTCTGCTTTAGTGATGGGTTCTTGCCAGGAGAACTGAACTTGGGGACTGGAGGGAGCACATATGTACTGGGAGTGGGGAAGGAGGACCGTTATGGGTAGCCACCAGCCATCACCTTCCTCCCCCTTGGTCTTCACTCATTAATCCAGGCCTACTACCACCTATTTGTTCATTTGGCAAATGTTCAAGCATGGGCTCAGTGGGGCTTACAGTTCGGCAAAGAGATGCGGCCCCTCTGGGGCTCACTTTATTAGCTGAAGATGCCTGTGTTTTTGGTCCTCATTTCATATCTGCCCCTACTGCAGGGCCCCTAGGAGCCCCCCATACTCACCTCCTGGTCCTCCAGCCTGCCACTCGTGGGCCCATCTCAGGGCTTTGTGGTTGCTCCTCTTTGTCCATCGAGCTTCACAAGCTTCTCCTTCTCATGTAGCTCAGAGATGACCGTGCTACCTCCTCAGGGCGGTAGCCACAGCCACCTTGGATGCCCTGACTTCTCCCACTTCACTTTATAGTATTTCTCAAGTACTGTGTTGTCTGCTCCCCTCCCTCTGCATGTTGGCTCCGTGAGAGTGGGGCCATCTGCTTTGCTGATGGTTTCTCCTCCCACTTGGAGCAGGCTCGGCAAACGATAGATGCTTGGAAACATGCATGGAAACCCGGGTCTCTAGCCGGGCCCTCATGGCCTCGCCTGGTCTCTAGGGTATACTGAGCTCCCTAGCTCTCTTCACCTCGAGGGACAAACATTTAACTTTAGCCTGTTCCATATGGGTTGACATGTTTAGAAAGAAAAATTAGGAAGCAAAGAAGGAAAATTCCATTTATTTCAAAACCTGACATTGATCAAATATCTATCCCAAGGTCACCTAATGCCTCTCGGGCATCCTGGCTGATCCTGCTTGAAGGGGAGGTTAGACCCACTGCCCCTCTGCACTGCAGAACTTTCTGCCCAAGGTGAGGACCCACGACATGCCTCCTGGCCCTGGGTTGCCACGCAGACTCTCTGCAGCTGCCCTGGTCCCCTGGGGTGGTCCAGGCTTCTACTGTGGACTTAGTAGCGACAAGTCTGGGCTCCTGCTGTTCTGCGCTGAACAGATGTCTGCATCGCTCATTCTCAGGAGTCTCACCCCGATGCTGACTCCTTGTCTGCAGCATGTCCCCAGCTGGGCTTCTGTGTTTTCCTTTGGGTGGAGTCTGTCTTCTTTACCTACCCCATCTAAGCCAGGGCCTGGCCCAAATGGGCCTAAAAAATGAAAGATGTCCATTTCCCACGGGGAATTGGGGTGTGTGTGTGGGGGGGTGCTAATTCAAAACTCTTCCGAGTTTCACTTCCCTCATCTGTAACATGGAGATAACAACTGCCTCATAAGATGGTGTGAGGTCCAAAGAGATAATAACTGTACAGGATCTGGCAAAAAGGGAAGAAAAGGTAGGGGTAGTTATTGTTATGAAACAGTAGCTGGAATTTCAGTCTGGAATTCTGGATGGGTGGGGGTGTGTGTATGTGTATGTGTTTGATTTACTTTAGGCATCATTGATCATTAGATTTGACCGCCTCTCTGATGAGACACAGATGATGCAGAGGGAGGTGGGCTGGTGGTAAACACAAGGTGAGGGGTTATCACAACTGTCTAGTGATTTAATGAATGTTTTCTCAGTACATATTCCAGGCCAGGTACAGTGCAATGCACTTTACAAGCATTATTTCCGAAATCTTGCAACACCTTCTGAGATGGGTATTGTTTTTATCCCCATATTACCTCCAAGGAGACTGAAATTTCAAAACATTATATATATAATTTGCTCAAACTCACACAGCTGCCAGCATCAACTGGAATTTGAACATAGCTCTCTCTTTGTCCGGATTCCATACCCTTAGCCATCGTTCTCTGGGCTGGTGAGGGCCAATTCCCGGGCAGGGACAGTGGCATTGAAAGTAGAAGAAAAGCCTGAGAAGGATTTAAGAGGCAAAACCTGTGAGTTTGGTGAGTGGCTAGGTTTAGCGAATGTGCGAAAGGGAAAATCTTCGGACCCCAGTGAGTCTGGAGAAAGAAAAGGTTTTATGGAAACTTTTGTTTTTTTGACCCTGTCAGATTCAGCTTGTGCAATATCACTGGCTGCTGACTCTGCACACAGCTCCCTCCTTGTTCCCTTCATAACTGATCAGCAACCCGGCTACACCCCAGACCCCCACCAGTTGATAGGAAAAACATTGTCTGGGACAGCTAAGAGGAGAGCCATGTCTGAAGACGCCGAGTCCCCTGCCCAGCCAAGTGGGATGGATCTGCTCACCCCCAGGGCCACTGAACTGACTGCATGTTCAGCCAAGTCACATTTCTCTCTGGGATTTTGAACCCAAAGACACTGCACTTTCGACTCTTCATCTAAGAAATCCACCAGAAAAGGAAATAAGGTGTGTCAGCCAGATGGGCTCTTGATTGGCCCATGCTGGTAATGTCTTTTTAGAGTCGATGGATTTGAGAGCAGAGCAGGGTCCTTGGGTTCACTCTGGGAAAGGTTTCAGCAGAGCTCCCTTCGGCGGCATGTGACATTTCTCCACGAGACAGAGACTCAGTTATACTTAAAGAACAGGTTTATTAGGGCAAAGAAGTAAAGGACACTTGTACAGACCCAAGTGGACAGGAAGAGCTGCCCCTCTGAGGGGCAGGTTTGCTAAGAGGCCTGCATGGTGCAGGTCACGGGCAGACAGGCAGGCCGCTGCCCTGCAGAGGGACGGAGTTGGTAAGGGAAAGCCCCTGCATAGGCACAGGTGGGCAGAGAAATGGCTGCCCTGAATTCTTGCCCGGATGGCACTGATACAGCCTTCTTTCAGTTGGGAGGGGCTCACCTTCGAGGAAGGTTCCTGTTTGCTGGCTAGCTAGAATTAGAAAAGAGACCTGAGATTCTACAGTGGGCTCAATCTCCATATCTTTGCCCCTAGACTGCTGCAGTCTAGTTCCTACCTATGCTTTGTAACTTAGGAGCTGGCACTTAGGGATTGTACTAATGGTTATGTTGATTTCTTCTACCCCCACTTCCTTGTGTGGGTCTAGTTCTAATCTTATTTTGCTTTATATCTCCTCCATCACTGGGGTCACAGCTTTACTTCCTAAGGGCTGGAAGCCACATGTTTAACGAGCAGTTTTGTCTGGACATCAGATGCATCTTCTAGCCCTCCTGTTGGGAAAATTAAGGCATTTGATAGTTTCTAGCTCCTTTTCTGCAGCATCCAACACAATCCAATTGCATGCTTGCTATGCAGCAGGTTGGCCTTTAACCCTTTCTCCATTCTATGGGAGTCTTCAAGGATTCCTACTAGCATGTGTACACTCTGCATGCCGTCTTCAAGCAGTGGAATGTCATTCTTCCTGGTCAAGAGGTTTGACCTCAGTTGTAACAATTTTACCTGGATTCATAAATTCTTATTGATGTTCATTCTCGGTTTTCTGATTGAGGACCATTGTTCTTAACAGGAAGATGGAAGCAATAAAGGCACTGAAAAGCGCTGTCATCAGTCCTAGGACAGGAGGGATCTGACAACCAATACTTTTTGAGAGCCTTTATTGGGTTATTATTTTGTTGTGAATGCCTCATGCCGTGTAATCTTCAGGACAAACCCGCAGTGTAAGAATTATTTTGACCCTTTTAACGAGGAGCTGAGGTTCAGAGAGGTTGATAAAATTGCCAAGGTCATCCAGCACAGTTGGTACCTGAAGTGTTGTCCCCACCCCTTTTGATCTGGTTTCAGCCTTCCTGACATTGTACTTTAAGATCAGTGTCATTCCTTTGTATTCAGCCTGTGTAACCAAGTTGCTTCCCTCTCAGCATCATTTGCAATTGTATTGTCAGAATCTCATTTCTGAAAGTCATCCCTCCAGGGGTGTTTTCCTTGCAAGTATAAGGTCATGGGATCAGCCTGTCCTGCCTCTGAAGGCTTTGCAGTCTGCCTTCCTAGATACCAAGATACACGCCAGATGATGTCCGGCATCTTTCTCTGTGAATAGAATGAGACGAGAGAAACCAGCTACTATTTCTCAGGAATTACCCCCACCCCACCTCACTCACCCCACTTTTTTTCCAAGCAGCTCACCCTTGTTGGAACACAGTTAAGATTCAAAATAGATGTCCCAATCCATCCCCACCCTCTGTTTTCTGAAAGATTAAATTGCTGAGGTGAACCACGTGAATGTACCGGATGTTCACTGCTTTTACCTGCAGTGAAAAGTAGTTGTAAATAAAATTGATTGGATAAGTCAGACTTGTTAAGAAAGAAATTTCCATGAGTTTTTTCAACAGAAATATTGATTGGTAGCTATGACAGTTTCTAGGGACTTGCTTGGATCTCTCTGCAAGCTTATTTAGTGTCCGCGTTGTGGCTCTGAGAACTCTGTGGGACTGTATGGACAGTTCATGTAAAACAACTTTAAGTAACTGTACAAGGTAGACAGTACAGAGGAATATTACTTTTTGGAGACAAAGAAACTGGGATTTCAGTACTTTTTACACTGCATTAGCTCAAGGCTCAAGTAGATTCTTTACATCAAATTTTAATTTTCTTTAAACTGATATAATGCAGTGTTTATATCAATCTCATAAGGGTGTGTGAAGACTAAATGAGATAATGAATATACATGCTTGGCACTTAGTAAAATTCTCAGTTCACTTAGGCTGCTATTGCTATCCATACCTACATTGGTGAAATTGGTTTGGTTTGTATCAGTGTGTGGGAATCTGAGTATATGCTTTCAGAATGCTCCAGGCTCAGGGTGGCTCTTTCACAGACGCTGCAGTGTGTCCTGAGGACAGGGAGACATTAAGAGTGAGGAGCCTGGAATCCTTCTGAACGAAGGGTCAGAAGAGCTAGAGTATTTGATTTAGGGAGAAAAGTTGGTCTCTGAATGCAGGGGGTGTAGAACATGGAAGACTCTTCCAAAGACGGGAAGGCCGTGGCTAAGAAGTAGGCTGAGGCTTCAGGTGTGTTTTCTCCAAAAGGCAGGGCACAGATCAATAGGGGGAGTCTTCCCTTCAAGGAGAGAAGGTGTTCCCACACCGGAGCTGGCTATGGATGTGGGGGGGGTGGGGGGGCGAGGGCTTTTCCTGGGGTGCTCACTGGGTGGCTGGGCAGTCCTCCCCACTCACCTGTCCCTGACAGAACCAAAGCAGGGATCTTCGAGGTGAGATGTGTGCCTTTGTGTGCTTCTGTGGGAACAAGCAGCAGCCACTGTGTATATTTCCTCAGCTGAACCTCCGACTTTGATTTCTAGGCAGCACAACATTTGTTATTAGAAAAAAAAAAAAATCCCCAGCCAGCTCAGAGGTGATGAGGGTGACAGGGCTACAATTATCACCTGCTCTTCAGCACCCAGTGTATTGTGGGAAAGGTGCTGACAGCTCTGAACTCTTTGTGTGGGGAACTGAAGCCCCCAACCTCTACTCAGAACATTTGACACAGACAGACAGCTGTGGGACCGTGGGGATGGGGGTGGAGGGGGCTGTCACCTCCTCCCCTTCTCGTTGTGCGGTGCGAATGGGCTGAGAGGCCCTCCACATGTTTCCATTCTTGGACGAAGTTTTATAATTCCCTGCTGCCTTCACTTAAGACTTCCTTCAGGGTGCCTGCCACACCTTACAAAGAAGAAAAAGAAAGCAATAGGTATTCATTTGAGATGAACTGGCCTTTTGCGGGGGGCAAGATGGGGAAGTGACCTCCAGAGGGCGCCAGAGTGATTCACTCTTAGCTGCAGTCCGGTGGAACCGCAGAAAAAGGGTTTTAAAGTTGCAAGATTCGGGTTAAAAATTTGATTCTGCTTCTTATTTGACATGTGACCTTGGATGACTCATGTAACTATTTAGAGCTTCCTCGTCTGTAGAATGGGGGTAGCAGTACTTACCTTGAAGGATTGTTATGAGACTAAATAGGTGAAGATAGCCCAAAGGCACAGACTTCCAAATATAAAATAAAAAAGTTCTGGAGTGTAATGTACAGCGTGGGGACTACAGTTAATAATACCATATTACATGTTTAAAAAACTCAGTGATGTAATGCAGGTCAAGGAAGGGACGCAAAGAATTATAGCAAAGCATCTGCGTCTCCATTGGCCTGTAGGTGTGTTGTCACACACTGAATTTATGCTGCCCGCTTATAAGTGTTCAACCATTTTTCATATGTAGATTGGTGCTCTTATAATAAGTAAAAGACGAATTCTGGGCAAAGCACCCCAGGATTGCTGGTAGACTTTGTGATGGTATTTTCTTCAATTAACAGACTAAGTTCAGCTGCTTTCATGGAGGTGTCTGTGAGTGTGTTTGCCACAAGGTGAGTCCTCAGAGGTGGCCAGGAAGGTAGGGAATCATGGAGACAATGAATGTAAAGCACTTTATCTCCCTCTTCTCCTAAGCCCAGAGGAGGAGGGCCCTTCTGCTTGGATAAGGCTCTGGTTTCTCTCCTGCACAGCTGCACGTCGCAAAGGACATACCACACGCCCACTGACAGACCCGGCTGTCATGTTCCAGGCATGGTCTGATCTCATCTTCCCCTCTCTCCACAGCAGGGCGGTAACCTCCATCTGTGAGGATGGAAGAAATTTGAAGCTAGCTTAACATTCCAGATCTAATAAGACTTATGAGCATGCCAGATAGACAGGAAGGAAGAGCCTGCGTGGAGGCGGAGAGGTGGAGACAGCATCGTCGGATCATGGTTTTGAGCCCCTGTCTGCGTGGCTCTGGGATGCGTGTTCATGCATTTGTTTATTTGTCCTCTCCACAGCTACCCCCAAGGTCCTACCGCATGCCATGCTGGGTGCTGGGCAAGATAGCTACAGTCTCTGCTCCCAAGGAGCTGTCTTTCTCCCAGGGAAGAAAGATTCACTGGAGATGACTTCAATATAATTAAGAGCCACAAGACATGGAAAAGGGATCTAGTTGAGTCTTGGAGGAGAGGCTATCCTCAGTGGAAAGACACTCTCCCTTAGCACTCGTCGACTTTTCAGGGCTCCCAGGGCTGCTGTCTTTTCTCTGTGTTGGTGATTCATCTCCTTTTGCTGAGCTCTTGGGTTTGTGCACAGTGCTGGGCACACAGGGAGCAGGAGTGTGGGTCCTACCCTGCCGAGAAGGGGCCAGAGTCCACAGTTCCCCTTGGGTCTCTGCACAGAGCAGGGGTGATGACCGTGACTTTGTGGTTTTTAACATCAAAATCCCTGGGAGGCTGGAGCTGCTGCTTGTGCAGAAACCCCCGAGGAAGCAGCGCCATGGTGCAGGCGGACCCTCCTTTCTTCCCCTGACACCCGGTATTCTTCCCCTGGTGTTTCTGTTTTACGGTTGTGCTTTGGTTTGGGGACTCCAGTTATCTCGCTTGGGTTTGCCTTTTCGGGCAGCCCTGGTCCCAGCAAATAACCTTGGCACATAGGGCAGCTGCAGTGACCAGCCAGGGTTGCCAGGGAGGCTGCATTGCTGTGCCAGGAACTGGGAACATGAGTGTTTCCATAATGGCCTGTTACAGTTGTCTGAAGTCTTAACCCATGGCGGCTAAGTGAGCAGTGACTTGGGATTTCTTGAAGTTCCAGGGGCTGACTGCACTCAGTTTGGCAGTTCTCTTTGTTCCAAAGGTGTGGCAGAGGTCACTCAATCCAGCAGTCTCAGGAGCCTTGGAGCTTCTCTGTGAGGTACCCCTAGGGCATAAACACTAACCCAGCCTGTTGGTGTCATGCTGGCTAATACCTCTTTGGCCAAAGCAAGTCACATGGCCAGGGCCAGACTTACCATGGGAGCGGGTGCTGCAGGGGCACAACACCAGGAAATGTGACGAGGGCCTGCCAGTGACAGTCTACCACACCTCTGGCAGCGCAGTTGCCAGAAACTGCCCCGGAAAGTAATATAGGGCCTGACGAGGCAAGTCTCGAAGGGGGAAAGCACTCCTGTGCATGGTGTCAACATATTTCCTGCAGTCCATTGTTCTAATACTAGTACTAATATTGTTCAGCAAGTCACTCAAACTCATACCAGGCACTATGGCAGACACTAGTCTTGCCAAGATAACCAAGATACCATCCCTGCTCTCAAGGAACTCACAGAGCAGCGACTTTAAATAGACAAGTAGGCAATATTATACTAAGTGTGATTTTTAGTGGGACCTCATTTTGTCTTGGATCCCAGAGTTGAAGAGAAGAGAGCTTGAAATCAGACTGAGTCAGAGAAGACTTCCTTAGGGAAGGAATACCAGGACTGAGTTCTGGAGTCACAGAAGGAGTTGGCTGGGTGGATTTGTAGTTGGGCATTCTCAGCACAACATAGCATGTGTGGGGGTCCAGGGATGAGAGATGTTTTGAAACAACCAGAAAATTGGTTGTAGTTTCTTAGTCCACATGTCCAGAAGGAAGAAATTGTGTGGGATGAAAACCAAGAAAGCCTAGAGCTTGTACTTTATCATGCCCAATCCTTGGAGACCATTACAAAGATATTTTTATACATCTATATCTGTATCTCCATAGAGAGATATCTATAGCTGTATCTATCTAGAGAGAAATAAATGCCATTGAATAATGGCATTTAACTTATTTCCTCCATTCAATACGTTTACTTGTATAGAGTATAATAGATATGGGAAAACATTATTCCGGCCGCCACCCACTGAATGAGGAGACTGCTGCTAAGATATCGTCATGACTTGATGGCAGGCTGAACTGAGTTAAAGGCAGCTGGAATGAGGAAGAATGGAGACATAGGAGAGGCACTTAGATTATAAATGTGAGGTTTGGTGTGGAGGCACGGTGAGGACTAAGGAGGAGTTCAGTGCAATGCCATCTCTTTCTCCCTGGCCATCCCTCTCCCACCCTCCCCCGCATCCCTGCATCTATCTCCAGGGGGCACAGGAAGTCCAGCACAGGAAGTCCAGCCTCGACTGAAAGGAAGGGCCTGGTGGAGGGCACAGGACTGATGTGTATAATACGCCATCTACCTTGTGGCCACTCTGCAAATAGACATGGTCCAAGTAGTGTATCTGGGGGAGGGGGGGAGTCCCTGAGTGGGTCTGCGCGAATTCATCCGGCTTGGGGTATTTCTAAATTAGACAATTTACTCTCTGTGCCTCAGTTTCCTCATCTGTGGAAAGGATTAATTGTAAAGCTTACATAGGATACTGTTTGCAGAGTCTTAGAAGAGCCCTGAACATAAAAATACCCAGTGAATGGAAGCTCTAATAATTATTAAAATAGTTTGTGTTTCTTTGTAGAATAGGTAAAGCTTTCAAATGGCTCAACATTCAAAAAGTACAGTAATATGCATACAGGAAAAAATAGCTCTGATCCACTGTTCCCTAGAAAACTAGGTTTTCTCCCAGGCCGTGACACATTACTAGCCTCTTGGGTATTCTCCTAAGATCGCTCATACAACAGCGAGAAAGAACATAGAGCCTCCACATTTTATTATCTAGGTGGTGATGCGCTTCATAACACCATCTTGCACTTTCTTCCTCTCTATTTGATTACACTTGCTTATGAGTAGATAAATACATCCTGCTTTAAACAGGTCTCCGGAGCAGTGAAATGAAGAACACATGACTATTTCACTCATGCTGGAGTATTGCTAAGGATACATTTCTGGAAGTCGAATTTCTGAAGTTTTATTTGTTCCATATTGCTAGGTTTTTTAGAAGTTTTATCAGTTCATACTTTCACGAACAATGTATGAGCATGGAGAGCATGTTGGGAAATACATGTTGGAGAAAGTGTAAACTGATATGACCTTTATGGAGAACAATTTAGAAATATTTAACATTTTGATATTTGCTAGTTTAATAGGTGACAAATGGTATTTCAGAATAGTTTTATGTTAGAATTCTCTTATTGTGTGTGTTCATGCTTAAAACTCATTTCCACTTTCAGTGAATTGTTCCATATCATTTTATTCATTTTTCATGTCGTTAGGGGGTTTTTCTTATTGTTTTGTGAACTCTTTATGTATTAAAGAAATGTGATATGATTTGCAAATTTTTCTCAGTTTTTAGTTTGTCTTATATGTAGTGGTTTTGCTCTTGCAGGCCTTAAAAACCTTTGTGTTAATCAGTTTTTCAGTTTTTCTTTTGTGGTTTCTAAGTTTTGCGTTATACTTAGGCCATTCATACTTTAAGATGATAAAAACAAGTGCTCTTATGCTTTCTCCTGATATTGCTGTGGTATTTGTTTCATATACAAAACTGTGATTCTTTTGGAATTTCTCTTGAGTGGGTGTTATATGAATTAAACTTAATTCTTTTTTCGGTTTCCATTTTATTTTCTCAACATCATTTAAAAAACAATCCACTTATCCCTTCTGACTTGATATGCCTCCTTTAAAAATGGACTAATTTCCTAAGCAATTTGGTCTTATTTCTGGTCTTTTTACTGTGTTCCGCTGATCTGTAATTTTGTTCCTATGCCATATTATAATACTTTAATTTTGATAGCTCTAGAAAGTATTTCAATATATGGAGAGATCAGTGCTGTTTTGTGACTTTTAAAAATAATATTCCAGCTATTGGTTGATTTTCCCACATGAACTTAAACATAGCTGGGTAGTACTTTTTTTTTACATAAGATTAAATTCATAGACTGAATATTTGTATTTTTATAATGTTGAATGTTGTCATATGACCATAGCTTGCCTTTTCATTTGTTCAAATCTTTTGTGTTTTTAGTGTTTTCCTTATTTCACTCTTGCACATTATCATTAAATTCTGTTGCTTTGTATTTCCTCTTTATTTGCATAATGTTTTCCTGCTATTATAAATGGGGATTTTTTTCCCTATTAGCCTTAAAATTGACAGTTGTTTGGTTACATGAAGGATCTTAATTTTACATCCAACCAACTTAATGTATTCTCGTATTGCTGTGTCAGGGTTTTTTTGGGGGGAAGTATGGTGGTGGTGTTTTTCTCCTTGTTGAATTTTTTTGGGTTTCATATGAAACCCAAAATTATTTCATATGAAAATGCAATAATTTTACCTTTTCCTTTCTTATGTCTGTAACTATTTTCTTTCCATGTCTAATTATTGGTTAGTATTTCTAGGACAGTGTTAAGTAAGACTGGACAGAGTGGGCATCTTTTCTGCACTCCTATTATTGGAGGCAGAGCTAATGTTGAAACACTGTTGATATTCCTTCATTAAACTTTGGGGATCAGAGAAATGTATTTCATCAGGTTGAGAGGATATTCTTTTATTCTTAACTAAGAAGTTTTGATGAGTGAATGTGGCTAAAGATGTATATTGTATTCCATTTATAGGAAGTTCATGAACAGACAAAAAACTAATATACAGTAACAAAAGCAAGGACAGTGGTTACTTTGGTGAGGGGAATTATTGACTAGGAAGACACACCAGGAGTCTTCTGGAGGGAGGGAATTCTGTATCTGGACCTGGGTGGGGATTTATAAATGTATATACATCTATAAATATAAAAAATTCACTGATTTATGCACTTAAGATTTGTGTCTTATGTGCAAGGTAAGAAGGAAAGTAATTGTTAATCCTATCACGTGCCTTTTTGGCATCTGTGTAGGTAATCATGTCATTTTTCTCTGCGTTAATATGGTAACTTCGTTAATGGATTTCCTAAAACTGAATCTTCCTTGCATTACTGGAAAAAATGTTATTTGATCTTGGTCTGTCACTTTATTTAGGATCTTTGCAATGGTACTTATAAGGGTGCTAAGTTTTAGTTGGGATTTGGACTCAGTGTTACGTATGCATCATTCAGAAGAATTCTTTTTTCTGTGCTCTAAAAATTTTAAAGGACTTTTAGAAATCACTATTTTTCTACCTATTCTTTTAAAAATGGGCCTAGAAAATTGTCTTGTAAAAATTTCTGGCCTAGTAATTCTTTGGAGATAAAATTTGCTAATTTTTCATATTCTTTCATAACTGGTCTGCATAAGCTGTTTGTCTTTCGTAGAGTCAGTTTTATAAAATATGACTTGTGCAATTATTCATTACTTTGAAATTTTCAAAAGCATTTACATAGAGTTGCATAAAATAGTGCTTTAATTTTCCCTATAGCTGTGGTTTATACCCCTTCCCCAATACCTTATTTGCTAGTTTTGTTTTCTCTGCCTTTCATTTAATTTGATTGCTCTTAAACTATTCTAACGTTTTCCTTTTAAATTAATATATTAATTTTTGGTCTTAGTTATTAAATCCTTCCTTATGCTTTCTGAATGGTTGCTTTATTATTTTTAAAGTTTCTAGAATAGAGCACTTGGCTCATTTTTATATACCCTTGATAATTATTAGTGTTTAATGAAATAAATCTCCCTCTTGATATTGCTTTAGCTGAATCCCATCAGATTTATTTATCTTGTCTTAATTATCATATTATAGCTATTCTGCCATAGTTATTTGCATTTCATTTTTTAGCCCAGGAGTTGTTCTAAAAAGACTTAAATCTTATTTTCCAGTAGTGAGGAGTTTTTAGTTTTGGTTTTATTACTCATTTCTAGTCTTTGTGCAGTATGACCAGAGAAGAAATTTTGTACTTTGAAATTCTGGTGCGTTTCACATGAAGATGTTTTCTCTATTTTGAAGGTATAGAGATTGAAATATGTACATTAAGTGTGCTAATAGATTTAATTTACTTTGGTCTTCTATAAATCTAATTTTTATCGACTTGATGTTTCATCATAGAGTTGAACAAAAGTCTTTTACTATGTATGCATATTTGCCTATTTCTTCTTTACTTTCCTTATATTTTGACTTTGCAAATACTGATGTGTTAAAAACAAGACAAGCCCAAAATGGAGTCATTTATGCTAAGTACCATGTCTCCAAATTGAGACTTACCATTTGGGCCTCTTTCAGGCACTCAGGTCTGTCCTGATCAGCACTAGTTAGGTAATCTCTCTGGGGACCTCTGCCATCTCCTAGAGGAAGGCAGCCTCCTGGCTTTTTGCTAGTATGACTCCCTGTTCCTTCTTCTTTCTGGCCATAAAAGTCAAACAGAGCTCCTTCTACCTACTAGATTGGATGTTAGGTTGGTTTCTGTCTGATTCATGAATAATTGAAGAAAGTCAGTAAGATGTTTAAAATGTATTCAGTTGCATTTTGTGTTTTAACAGTTTTTATATTGTCATCTTAACTATTTTAAATTCATTGTGAATTGTAGTCTTTAGCATTATAAAGTTTTATTTATGGTCTCAATTGGTGCTTTTCACTAGAATTTAGCCTGTCTGATATTTAGTTCATGACCTGTTTTATTTTTCTGTACTTGGTATATCATTGTCTATCCTTTTATTTTCAACCTTCTAAACCCTTCTGTTTTGGATGTTACTTTTATATAAAAGAGAGTTAATTTTGCTTTGTGATACAATCTGAAGTCTTTTTTTTTTAAATAATTGAGTTTAGCTCAGTAACGTACTTATATGTAAATTAACATGCATTTTTATGTGTCTATATGGCACATATATATACATCTTATGTATATGGTCATTGTTCTGCCACTGTATTATGTTCTGATTTCTGTTTTTTTTTATTTAAGAAACTTTATTTGGGCTCCCCCGCCCCTTTCTCTTGTGTATATAATTTGGAAGGTTCGCATTTTTCTGGCAGTTACCTTCTTAACTGTAACTTTATATAATGTACTTAATGCCCTGTTTCTTCAGACAGTCTGTTAATTCTCTACATAGTACGTTCACTCCTCTATTTCTTTAGATAATAGGTAGTAATTTCTTTCATATCTTAATTCAATGCGTTTGCTTCAGCGAGATAATTGCCTCATTACTTTCTTTTTTAAAATTATAGTGAAATATTTGGTCACATTTATTCCACTCTGTGAAAACATTTTCCTGTTGACTCTTTTTCTTCTACTCATTTGTTTTCCCTGTTTCATTCCTCCTTTGCTTTTGCTTCCTGGGTGTAGTCTCTGTGCTGGTTCCTTTTCAAATAACTGCTTTGGGTGGAGGGGAGTTTTCCCTGAACCAGATATTCGCAGTTGGGGTCTGTGTGTTGAGGGTGGAGTGTGGGGGATGTGTGTGGACTGGACTCCCAGCCACCAGACTTTCTCCTGTTCTCAGAGTTTTGTGTTTGAGTAGCTTGGACTTTCTTTCTCTCCAGACAGAAAGTTGTGGGGTGCTGCACAGGCCAGCCTCTCTCCTCTCCACTGTTACAAAGAGGGACAGCTGCTTGCAAACAGGGCTCGTCTGTGTGACCCCTTTCTGGCCCCACCTTTTCTGTTCATGGAATTGGGTCCAGAAACTCTCCTGGCACCACCCAACCTACTTGGATCCTGCTTTTGCACGTGGGAGTTAGGCTTTCCATTTCAGTGAGGGCTTCCTGCCTTCCAGATACAGTTCTTTCTACTTCTTCCAACTGGATCTTCATAGTTGGGATGACTTTTGTGGTTCCAAGTTTCAGGTCTCCTGCTTTTGCTAAGATGGGGTTTGTGTTCCTGCCTCTCATGTGCCTTGTGGCTTTGAGGTGATTTCTGAGAGGAGAAGGAAGAGACGCCTGTTTCATGTTGCTCTAGTCATGTGGGAACTTGGCTCTTCCAGCTGATGTGGTCAACATACCTGTGTCACGGGCTGGGGGTCACGTGAGGGGTGGCCCTGCCTGGAGACATGGCGACAGTTGCCAGGAAGCCCTGCCAGCTGCCAGAAGGGTCTGAGTCTTAGGGCTTTGTGGAGAAGAGAGGAGATGAGGTGAGATGAGAAGTGACTCTTGGCTCCTGGGGATCCCCCACAGGGACGGGGGCGAGGGAGCAGATGCAGCGCTGCCTCTGAGCATCTGGAATCCCCTCAGTGCAGGCGGAGACTGCGTGACCTTTCGCAGGCTCAGTATAGAGGGGCCGAGTTCCTCTTGCATTTACAGGTGGGGAAACCGAGGGTTTCAGGGGAAGAGAATGCCTCCGCAAAGGTGCCTCTTGACTTCCAGTCACAAGTTGTCTCTCCTTTGGAACTCTTCTGCCCCACAAACCAGCCTGGGAGCCTTTGGCCGTAAGCATAGGCTTTTAGGAGAAGAACTTGCAGACCTGAAGGCTCTCCTCGTCGGCCTCCTGGCCTTGCATCACCAGGCCTGCCTGTAGACCTCTCTCACCAGCAGCTTTCCCAGTGCCTGCCGGGCCCAGTCCTCTGCACAGCACTCAGGTCAGTCCTCCAGGGCACTTCCCACTGTCTCTTGTGCGGGTCCGTGTAGGTGGCCTGGCCTTGAGCTTCCTTTGTCTCTTACTTATCCCATTATTTTGAAAACTGTGCTTGTTTGTTTGGCCTTACTCTTCCCTACGCTTAGAACTCTTTCCTTTCATTAAAAAAAAAAAAAAATTCCCTCACTTTACTTAGGTCTCTGCCCAAACATCATCTGCTCAGAGAGACTGTCCCTGATGACCTTGTATAAATAGCACCCCCAATTACCCTCTAGCCAGTTTACTGTCTTTCATGGAAAGTTACTTTATGGATATGGTCATTTGTTAGTTGTTTACCTTCCCTACTCATATGCAAAGTTCATGGGAGCAGGGGTTTTCATTTCTTATATATGGCACTGTATTCTCAGTAACTAGAGCAGTAATGGCTCATAACATACCACATAAACATTATAGGAAGGGAGGGGGAGGGCTGGGAGGAGGACCACTGTATTCACACATCACACTGAAGAGCATTTATATGTTACTTGTTGATTTCTCCCTTTAAACGGTCACGTCTCTGAGGGTAGTTCACCCCAGGGCCTTGGGCAGTGGCCATCTCTGCATCCATTTATTGTATTGAATCAAACCCAGCATCTCTGACCCAAAATGAATCTCAGAGTGAAGATGTTTATCTGCAGAAACCCTGAGGAATAGGACAATATCTATTCTGGCACATTGTATCATCTGCCCCCTCCTAACCAAGGGCACTCTGTATTTGCAAAAGTGTACCTTGTGTTGGAAAATAAATGACATATTCCATTTGACCCGGGATCAGAAGTGTGTCTAGGAGAACCAGCAAAGATCTGCTTCTAAGTGGGTAGAGGCTGGTGGGTCAGCTCTGTCCTCTGCCCTCTGTCTGGATACTCCCTCCCACAGGCACTTACGAAAGGACTTGGAGAGAGCAGCCCCCAGTGATTGCCAGAGCGCTCGGAGTTCATTGGTAGAATGGAGACAGCTGATAGAATGGACTCATTGGGGTCACAGGAGCCTTGATTTTTCCACTCCTCACAGGAAATTGTTTGATTCCCTTCCTGGTCCTTCACTCAACCTCAGCTTCCCAAAGAGAAATCATCGCTTCTATACACAAGATCCATCTGGTGTTATCCAGCCGCGATCCCCTCTAGGAGCCTGCTGTGTTCAACACCCCGATTGTTCAGGCTCAAATAATTAATTGTGATGTTTACTTCAAATGGAAGAATATGAAATTGCTCAACATGCTAAGCAATTTGTCAAAAGAGGGGAGCAACCTGCAGGACACAGGAGCCAGGCCCTGTACACGGCACCCTGTATAGATTAACTTCTTCACTAGGAGATTCATTTTGGATCAGAGATGCTGGCCTGTCCACTCGCTGAAGCTGGGGACATGAGATGGGTCTAGAAGTCCTCTGGCCTTGAAGTCTCTAACCAGGGGGTTGGGTAGCTGTGTGATGCCAGGACTTGGAATGTGGATTGCATATAGCTGGGGACAAACCTCCAAGTAATGAAAGTTTCAAGTGATTTATTGCACCAAAAAAGCATAACTTGCGGTGGATCTAAAGTTATAGTTGGTAACTTAGCTGCCTTGTGATAACCTTCCTTGGTAAAGGAGAAAATGCTGGGACAGAGAAAAAGTATCTCAGAATAATAGCCTCGCCCTAGGGATCTCTGCAGAAAAGGGGTTGATAATCACTGCTGTGGCCCAAACTTCCTGTCGATGACAGAATTCCTTGTGAGCACCTCTGATGCATCTCTTGGTCTCTGCTAAAAAGCTGCCAGTGTGGTGACCTGCAGACAGCAGTTCGTTCTGATAGAAAGCTGTTCTCGCCATTGAACTGTCTGTGGTTCCCCCAGTTGCCCTGGTTTTCCGTCCTGGAGCAGACCCGGTGCTGACAGCACCTCAGTCATCATCAGGTAGCACCAGCCCCTGCATCCTTGTGGCAGGACTGTGGGAACCACTTATTTGCACACCTACTCCAGGCCTGAGAGGTGACACCTCCCTGGGGGCTGCCCCTAAACAATGAATGATTCCGTAGGGGTGTAACTACTCCTTGCGGCCCTTGGCTGGGGTAATTCTGAAGCATGTATGTGGTACATGTTTCCAGAGTTTTCCTGCGGGACTCAGTTCCATTCACCTCTTAGGAAGCTTTTTTTTTTTTTTTTTTAAAGATTTATTTTTTATTTATACATACAAGCTGGGGCACAGGCCAGAGGTGTGGGGCGGCGAGAGGGTTCACCAGAGACAGAGCGGGTAACAGAACAGGCAGATCAGAAATCCACTGCTGAGGGGAGCAGCGGGCGAGGCAGGAGAGGTCTGCCGCACCATGTGGGATTCTCCCCGGCCGGGCATCGAACTCGCGTCGCCGCTGCCGACAGCACCACAGCGCAGCGCTTAACCGCTGCACCACCGGGGAGGCCCAGGAAGCTGGTTCATTAACTCATCCTTTATTGGCTGCCAGTTTTCCCCCAAATCACTCCCTGCATTTCTTGTACCTTTCAGTAAACTCTACATTTAAACTCTTGGTTTAGAGGCTGTTCCTGGGGGCACCCAAACCAATAACCCTAACCACAAAATCACAAAGACTTCTTGGAGACCATGACACTAAAACCAATGGAGAGGTGTAACATACTCAGAACCATTGCGCTACTTTCTCCCCAATTATCTTTCCATTCAATGCAGTTTTTAATTAGACTCCCCATAAGATATTTTGGAAATTTGACAAAATGTTTCCAAAAGTTACATGGAAGAATAAGAGTATAAATAGCTAAAGCAATTCGGAGAAAGAAGAACAAAGAAGGGGCTTGGCTTGGCCATCTACCAGGACAATGGCAAGGCTGCAGAAATGAGGCGGCCTGGGCTGGCCAGGAAAGGGCCCGTGATCCGTGGGGAGGATGGGCGGTCAGGGATGCCGGTGAGGTCTCGATGGCATCGCAGGTCAGGAAGGGAGGAAGAGGCCTTGGAGAGGGCGGGAGGCCAGATGTAGTGCATTTCTGCAGGGCCAGAGCAGAGGAGACGGGCTTGAGTTCCAGCAGGAGGGGGTGCAGCCTTATTAAAAGACAGAGGCTCAGATAGGAGGCGGGTGACTGTGGCAGCTGGTCTTATTTCTTATTGGATAGTTGGGAGCTTGTGTTTTGAGACTGGCAGGGCTTGTCCAGCTCTGTGTGGGTGTGATGTTTCCTGGCTTGATACACATACACCATTTTATTTTGGGATGGGGGCGCAGTGGCTGCCTGATCCAGGTATCAGCCCAGAGTGGCGCCGAGAGTTTTGACACTTGCCCCTAGGGCTTCTGTGATCTCGGGGACACCCTGCACAGCAGGATAAGGGGGCCTTCCTAGACAGTGATGTGTCTTTAGCTCCAAGAAAGTGACAGGCAGTGTGGGTGCAAGGAGTGAATGCTTAATTTCCTGGCCAGCACTAAGAGAGCTTCTGGTCACAACACTCCCTGTCCTCCAGGCCCCCGGCCCCAGCATAGTACGCAACTGCCACAGACATGAGAAGACACACAGTGACCTCGTGGCTCAGGAACACCCTCATATTCTCAGGCCTAAGCACAGCCCTGTCCAGAGACATTTGGGGGAGATTTTGTTTTTCACACTTAAATTCCATAGGAGGGTCCATTTCTGGTGCTGGGAGCTCACTTGAGTGTGGGAGACACTGCCTTCAACACTTCCCCCCAACCATCACACACATATGCATGCGCGCGCGCGCACACACACACACACACACACACACACACACACACACACACACACACACAGTCTGTAAGTCCTATGTTGGCCCTAGGTCTAGCGTAGCTGCATCTGACTTAGACAGTGGGAGCCACAACAGCACTTTGGGGGTGGGTAGGGGGAGCAAAATGAGCCCTTAGTCCACATGACTCCCACCAGTGGTTGTCCTACCCGCAAACATTGGCCCAATCACTGAACATACCAGCTCCAGACACCCCATGGGGTAGCATCCTGGCATCTATTGTTCCTAAGGCATTGAAGCCTGGGACAAAGTTGAAGGAGAAAAGAGAAAAGGCCCCATGATGAGATGTAGGGGACCTGGAGGTGCCTGGCCTAGGGAACAGATCTGACCCTGTGATACCCTCTTTGAGTCCTTCAGTGACTCTCCATGCTGGAAAATTAAAGAACCAGACTCTCAAGTGGTTTGCAAAGATCTCTGGGTAACTCCTGCCCCCTGCCCCCAGGTCACCCCCAACCAGGTTAGAAAGCCGATGCTTTGCATGAGTCTGTCCCAGCAGACTTGATTCCCAATACCTGATTGTGTTTCTGCCTCCTACAGTTACCAGATTCTGGGGGCCTCCAGGGCTCCGAGGCTTTAGTATAGGTGTTTTGTGCACAATCAATGGTTAAGAAAGATATGCTGCGTGAGTGAATGAGTACAGAGCTCTGTGAACATTCCTCTGGGGGCTGCAGGCCCAGAGTAGCATGTGCCTTACACTGGACACCTATTCCAGGTGCTCCCTAGGTGGAGCACACCGCTTCCACCTCCCCTTCAGAGCCCATAATGAATGTGGCACGCTTAGTAATAAACATGCATCCCCTGGGCTCCAATCTTTCTCATTAAGGGTTGAAGCAGATGGTGCATCTTTTCCTGGTGCTATTTAAAAAATCATGCCCCCAGCAGATGACCCTGCACTGTCCTGGGGTAAAAGCACTCCCCTCCTTCAGGATCTGGTACTAGGGTCCAACACAGAGTGCCCACTTGGGTGGACCAGGACTAGGGTTAGAATCTTTGGGTGGAAGGTGGCCCAGGTGGTGCTCCAGCCTTAATGAGCTTTGGGATAAAGCCTCAGCCTTAGGCTTGGCATTGAAGACTCTCCCAGGCTTGTTGGTGGCCTGTGGGGCTGAATCTTTTATTCCCTGTATAGCATTCCTTCTTCCTCCAGGATTTCATTCCTACAGCTCCCCCTCCTTGAGTCCTCTTGCATATGTATCTCTCTGAAGCTCACTCATTGGGAAAAAAGCCTAAAAAAGTGACACCTCCTCCACGGAGCCTTCCCTGATCACCCCCAGGGCAAAATTCCCACATCTACCTTTTATTCTTGGCATGAAATGTCTTGTAGCCCCAACTCTGACACTGTGAGTCACTTTCTCTACCCATGTCTCAGATTCTTTATCGCTAAAGGAAGGAAAATCCGTCCACAGACTTTTCATGTTAAATGACCTTCATTCATTGAACATTCACAAATCTTTATTCTGCATTTAGTTCAAAAACTGCAAGATTAGATGGAGAGGATGAAAGATGAATAACACACAGCTTTGCCCTCAAATAGCTTATAGTTCAGTGAAAAAGAGTCTAAATAATAGCAACAGCTTCTCATTTACGCTTTCCAGGCCACACTAGGCTAAATGTTCTATATACAGACAAATATAAAGGAGATTAAAATACCAAGTAAAATAAGTGCTTTGAAATTAGATAAAGTTACAAATTAGTGAGAGATGATCTTGTTATCACTGCTCATCTTTAGATGTCTGTCTGTCTTGGCTCCCCATTTACCCTGGAAGCGCCGCAAATCAAAATAGACATCATCCTTCTCTGGGGCGCCCATGGCAGCCTCCGCAGAGATCCCTCAGGCCATGGCTGCTGGCTGGTTGGTTAGACTAGAGTCAGGAGGAACAGAATAAACGGCACTGCGTGCCGGTCACTAGGGTGTCACAGGGCCTTTGTCCAGCTCCTGCTGTGGCCACGCCCAGCAGGTAAGAAGCACTTGGCCTTCCTTGAAGGGCTTCAGCATAGGGGCATCTGCTTCCCAGCAGGCCCTGCCTGTCTGACCCTGTTCCCTGAAAAGTCTTCTCTTGGTCTACCCGCTTCTCCACATCTTCTCTTGTAAACAGACGTAGACTGCAGTGGTTTGTGGGCCAGGGGCTGTGCCCTTCACATGCCCTTTCCTGACTCTTTCCCGGTAGCAGCACCCCCTCAGTCCTGACTCAGCAGGCAGCAGGCTTTCAGCCTCCCCATGGTCCGTCTAGCAGGAGACTTAACTTACACAAAGTGGGTAGGGAAGGACTAAGCATCAGAAGGTGTGGATCAGGTCTCAACTCTGAAACTACCCCGCCCCAGGCCCCAGTTCTGCTCTGCACACTTGCAGACATTCCCCTGTCCTTCTTCACTTAAAGGATC
Organism: Scalopus aquaticus; assembly: GCA_004024925.1. NCBI lineage: Eukaryota > Metazoa > Chordata > Mammalia > Eulipotyphla > Talpidae > Scalopus > Scalopus aquaticus. Next base: position 135,554 of record PVIJ01002438.1, on the reverse strand, counting down.
ATTCGGAGACTCAAGATGATGTGTTAATGGACTTCGCTGCTTGGCTCCTGTGAATTCAAGCCATAGTGTCATTATTTCCTGCGTTTTAGAGCAACCTTTATGTTGAGTTTTATTTTTTAATTTTTTTAAAGACTTGTTTTTGCATACAAGCTGGGGTGCAGGCCAGAGGTGTGGGGCGGTGAGAGGGTTCACCAGAGACAGAGTGGGGAGCAGAACAGGCAGATTGACTGAAGTACACTGCTGAGGGGAGCAGCGGGCAAGGTAGGAGAGGTCTGCTGCACCATGTGGGAATCTCCCCACTGGGCATCGAACTCACGCCACAGCTGCCGACAACTCCACAGCACAGCACCTAGGCCGTTGCGCCACCAGGGAGGCCCTGTTTTGAGTTTTAAAATGGCTTTCGTAAACCTAATGGTACAAGTTTAGACCACATGGCTCACAGGAAGGAAGAAAAGAAAGACGGACACACCAGGATGGCGCAGGCCCATCGAGTAGCTCCACACAGCAGGCCCTGTCTTTGGTGTGTCATCAGGGTGGGCACTGCAGGGGGTAGGGGAGGGCAGAGCGAACCTGTGTTGCTGGGCAAGAGACGGGCCAGGTGGGAAGGCCACTGCAGTGTCCAGCAGGGCCAGGATGCTCTTTGTGGCCCTGCCAGCCGCTAGGTCACTCCACTAAAGGTCACTGTATCTGCAGAGAGAATTTTCCAGCTTTTAATGAAGCCACCCAGGCAACGCGTCGGTAAAGTTCAGCCTCTAATCCCCAATTAAGGTCCTGGGCCTTAGCCGCATCCGGCATCTGGCCGCTGATGGCTACAGTGATTCTGTTTCGCACGCTTCTCTCTTTCTCACTTTCTGGTACAATTTCCAGTGGGAGAGGATCCATCTTTCAGGCTCCTGCAAACCAGAAACCTCTCCCCCAGGTGATCTCCCCAGGGGTGTGTGTGTGTGTGTGTGTGTGTGTGTGTGTGTGTGAAAAGCTGTGGGTCTGGCCTCATTCCCAGCTCTCCTTACTCCCCTCTCCCCACTGTGCCCCTGGGTTGCTCTCTTCAGAGTCCCCACCCTGTGACTCTGTAGACCATTATTAGGAATCTACCCTGTGCCAGGCACTTTGCGTTAGTCATCGTTTAACTCTCAAGGCAGGGTTCGGAGCATGAGGGAGGAAAGTGGTCTTGGAAGGTGCGATGTGGGGCGCCCTTGCAGATGGGGAAGAGCAGGGCTCAGGCTCATCTGGTCTGCACGAGGCCACTTCCCACTCCACTGTCCATGTGACATGGGTTCAGTGGGGGCCTGAGACTTAGGACAAAGACCATACCCAAATTGCTATCAGAGAGCTAGTTATGATAACTACGGCTGCCATTTTCAAACCAGCACCCTCACATTGGCAGGTGCTGAATATTCAGCTTTGACCTGAAAGGAGAGTGATCAGGTATTATCTGGGCACATTACCATTCATCTCATCTGAGCATCACACAATCCTGCCAGATCAGTAATTTCAACCCATTTTACAGATGAACAAACATATGAAGCATATAAAATTTTATCTGCAGGTTGAAATATACAGAATGTCTGTTTTTGTAGATAAACAATGAAAAATATCACAACATATGGCTCAGCTTAATTATAAGTAAAATAGCAAGAATTTGAAACTGGTTCTTTCTTAACTCCTAAGTTTCTGCCTTCCTCACTAGAGCATAACCTGATTTTGCAGATTTTTGAAACTGTATGATAAAATAGAATTGGTGAGTACAAAATGAATCACAAACTCAGCTAAACTTTTCTCCCCCTGGCTTAAAAGGACCTTTTCTTGTTCTGAGAAGCAGTGGCCTAGTGCGGTTTTTATAAGCAGGAGCCACCTCTTAGGGCTGCTGGACAGAAGCAAATTGACTGGACTTTGGGTTTGGAAAAACCACAGGAAGACAGAAAACAAACAGCTCTCTAAGTAGAAACGCATGGGGTAAGGGCTGAGGGACGGAGGCTTTCACATAGCATTGTCCCTGGGGCGGGGAAGACCAGGGACAGGAACTCATGAAGAGTGACAGGGTGTGGACTGGGGTCAGTACTCAGCAGAATACATGCCTCTCATCAGAGCTGAGCTCCTAGCTGGACACATGTCATTAGGACTTACTCTGATTTCCCAAAAAGGGCCGTTGGACCAGCCTCACACCACCATAGAAGCAGAGCACATCTTTCCTTTTTAAACCCTACCAAAGTGTCATTAGAAGCCTGTGACACTGAGTCCTTAAGAACCTCAGGGACTTCCCTTCATTATTTCTGTGGTTTGTGGACAAAGAAATGAGGCCATGCTGCGCCCTGCCCACAACCATGCACTCACTAAGGTTGGAGCCGGAGCCTTCTCATTTCTAGGTGCCCTAGAAGCGGCGTGTGCCTGAGTTCCCAAGAACTCAGGTGCTCAAGAAATGTTGCTAAAAACACAGACAAATGTGTTGCCAAAAGAGTAAATATTGTGAAGTGAGATAAGAGAAGTCTGCCCCTGCCCCGTCCTGTGGCTGTTCCCCGGGAAATAGAGGCATCCCCATGAACACAGGAGTGCTTTGTTCTAAAACAGGTTCCACGTGGTTAACGGGGCACGGCCATTTCAAGTTCCGGTTTGTAGTGTGACCACCTCGAGGTGCTGGGGCAGCTTTCTTCCTTCTTTGGAACAATACTGACACCTGTGAACTTTGAACTCTGCCCCGGCTCAACCCTTTCCACCTTCTTTGCCCTAGCGGCTGGCTGATGAAGGACGCTGAAGGCGTTTCGAGGGCTGGGATATGCACCGTGCTGTGTCCACTTAAAGGACACTTCACGCCTCTCCATCCCCTCTTCGCTCTTCACCGGCTCAGATTCCATTTATCTGCTTATGGTTTGGGATTATGTGATTTGGATAAAATTCCAAGTGGTTGTGCTGTACATGTCTGGTTAAGAAAAATGAGTGAGGGAGGAAATGAATAAAACACTGAACGAATAGAAGCCGTTTTAGCTTCTTCAGGGCCAAGAAACTGAAGAAGCAGAGGAGACAGACGAGCATTCTTTGTGGTGTAGGAAATTGAGGAGTATGATCTTTCACTAGTCTTATTTCCTTTCACTCTCTTGGCAAAATAAACAGCACTTGCTAGAGAAACAAGCGGCAGCTCTTTCCTCCTTCCTGTCCCTCCTTCTCCTTCTTTCTAGGAGAAACTAATAATTGTCTGGGGACTTGAGTCTGGCTTGAGTCTTTCTAGATTCTAATTTGCAAGTCACTGTGGTTGTTTGCTTATCGTTAACACATATATTGGACTGGAAATTGAGATCATGGTGAGGAGGGAAAGTGAGATGGGGGGAGGGGAGACAGGATGCACCAATTTGGAGTTTTGCCATCAATCCCCTGTATTCAGCTCAATCCAGCGGGACCTGGGGGCTGAGGAGCTGTTGAAATCATTTAACCTGTAGTCACCAGGGACGCCAGTGGGTAGCAGAGAAAGTCAGTCAGTGGTGAGGGTGGAAGGAAGGAAACCAGCAAGTCAACTCTGGCAGGTGGCATGGAGTAGCCCCTTTATTCATCTTCTCCTGGGAAGCAGGCAGAGCTGCTGCTCTGCGGGACAGGGACCCTCTCCTCGGCCTGCAGGACTCTCAAGAGGAGCACGAGGTGATGCTACCCTCAAGCCCAAGGATCTGAAAACCACCAACTGAGGGCCTTATAGTCATCTTTAGTAGAGACATAGGACAGACATACAAAGGAAAACAAAACGACAAAAACAGACTTACACTCTCCATGCCCACTAGTATTTTCTGCAGTGGTGGAAATGTGCTGTACTGTGCTGTCCAGTGTGGTTGTTCCGGCTGCACATCACACTGGAAGAGTGACTGGTACAGGGAGCTGACTTTGCCATTTATTTCATGTTAATGAACGTAAATAGCCATATTAGCTGGTGGCAACCCTATGAGATAATGCAGATCTCCATGGTGGGGTGAGTGCTTGGGGTGGGAGGAAGACAACACTGGTTCAATTCCACTCATGTGGGCTGAGATCTCAAGCCATTTAGTTGTGTGGGTGGAAGCTTTAGCCAACATGTTTCTTCATTATGGTAGCAAGGCTTTCTGAGCCGTGACTTCTTGGGCTCTTGGGCTAATGCAGCAAGCTCTTTTTTTTTTTTAATATATATTTTTATTGTTATTTGTATCTTTTACATTTTGTATTCCCCTTGGGTAGCCCACCACCAATTCACCCGTGATCCATCTCCATGGTCCCTTGTGTCCTTTTCTACTCCATTTTGTGCCCGTATCCTCCCCCTTCCCCCTCCCCCGCTGATTGTCTCTCTCCTATTTGGTTTCCTTATAGTCCTGTTATAAGGGAAACCATTCGATATTTTTCTCTTTCTTTCTGGCTTGTTTCGCTGAATGACCCAAGCTCTTGTTTGCAACGTACACCCCCACCTTAAGGGGAGGTAACCATACACCAGGGACTGCATTTTTTTTTACCAAAGTTTATGCTGAGAAGAAAAAAAAAGAAGAAAGAAATCATCCCCTCCTTCCACTGCAACAGTTCTCAATTCTCTTCCCTTTGAGGAATCTCTAGAACAACACATCTGTCCAGCTGGGCTGAGGGCAGAACTGGGATTAGAACTCAGAGCTGTCTGACTCTGTTCTGTGTAGTAGGCTGTGGTGGGAATAAGGTGTGGGAGACACACCTTTCCTGGGTCTGTTATTAACTTCTGGGTAGTTTGGGGGAAATCACTTAATTTCTCTGAACCTTAACTGTAATGCAAGGGGGTCGGACTGTCCCTGAGAGGCCCAAGTTCCTTCTAGCTTGAAAATCCTGTTTCTAAGGCATTTAAAATTCCCCCACTGACTGGACACCAATTGAAGTGAAATCGGCAGTGGAAAGGCTTCTCTCTCACTGCAGTGAGCTTTTTTTCAACCCTAATTACCCTGGACATTAGCTGTTTTATTTGTTAATGTTATCAGCAGTATTGGAACAGCTTCTATTTTTCGCAATTCAGCATGCCTCACCCCCAGGATAACCATTGTCACCTTCAGCCAGGCCTAAATGAGCAACCAGTCAAAAGTAAATGGGGTTCACTTAGTGAGAGCTTTTTATCTCTGTGCCCTTCTCTGCTCTCTATTCTTCCCTTGCTTTATCATTCTTTCCCCTTGTCCTTTTTATTTTCTCTCTTCCCTCCCCTAGTCTTTCTCTCCCTTGGACTCTTTTCCACCTCTTGCCCTGCCCATATCTCCATCTCTCTTCTACTCTTGCCTTCTCTTACTAAGTCCTGGGAGACCTCGATGACCCAGCTTTATGCTCTCCCCAAGACAAGCTAAGCCACACTTTGGTTGGTGGGAGGGCCTGAGCTGTTATCTCTGATGCTTTTCAGGTGAGCTCACCTTTCCAAATGCAGTCACAGAGGGTGTGACTTTAGGAGCAGCTCTTATGCTAACAGAAGACCAAAAGGAAAGGAAAAACCTTCCAACCTGTCATGGACTGAATGAGTCTGTCCTCCCAAGGTCACTCACTGAAACTTTACCATCCAATGCAATGGTTTTAGGAGGTGAGGCCTTTGGGAAGTGACCAGGGGTAGATGAGGCTGTGAGGGTGGACCCCCAGAGAGAGCTTGTTTTCCCTGGCTCTTTCTGCCTTATGATGCTTCAAGGGGTAGTTGGCTATCTGCTTCCCAGCAGAAGGTTCTCACCAGAACCTGTCCATGCTGGCACCATGACTGTGGACTTGTAGCCTCCAGAACTATGAGATGCATGTCTGTGTCTGAAAAGCCACCTGGTCTGTGGCACATTGTTATAGCAGCCCAAACTGACTAAGGCGGCCAAACCAACACCCCCACTCGAATGTCCCACAGTACATTAGCAGTAACATTGGGCAGTTGAGATCAAAATAGGGGTGTTTACCCCCACCCCCAACATCACCTAGCTAGGAAGAGGGACCTGCTCCCCAAACTCAGGGATCCTGCTCTCACAGAGAGAGGCAGGCAAAGGAGGGATACAGACCTGGGGGCAGCCAGCAACCTATTCAGGGGAGCCCTGAAATCTGAGCCTGGCTACCATATGTCTGAAGAGCTCCATCAGGTATCTGCAGCTCTGGCTGGAGACTTGTGGGTGTCCTTTTCACGTTTGCCTCTCAGCTCCTTCCCCTGCACTGGAGTAATGAGATGAAAGCCCTGACTTGCAGGGGCTGTGCTCTTAACCAAGTCTTGGGATTTGCTGCCAGTTAGGCTCAGCCTTGGTTACTTGCCGCCCCACTCCTACTGCCCCTATTCTAGAAGGAGCTCTGCCCCACAAAGTTGAGACTCAGGGCTCCAATTGCCTCTGCTATCAAGCCCCCTGCCCCAACCCTTCCAGTCCTATTCTTCATCAGGACTATCTGAGAAGCAAGGGAGGGGCAGAGGGCCTTGAGCTGTTTTCTCTAAGACTGCAGGACCAGCCTGGGGGAGTGAAAGTTGCCCGACATCTGGGCTCCTGGCCAGCGCCACCACTCACAGCCTCGGGTTCTCTGTAGCGTGTTGTTTCCGCCTGCAGAATGGCCACTGACCACCTCCTTCACGGAGGGTCTACCGCATACCAGGCGTTCCTTTGTCCTGGACAGTGGGCAGGAGGTTTGCTTGGCCTAGAGACTGGAGGGTGTATCCCATGGACTCTTCAGATCACTGCCATGCTCGGGAAACTGTAACTCTAGGAAAACTTCAGTGAGAACAGAAATGACCCGGGCAGTTGACCGAGGAGGGCGAAGCTTAACAGCTCATTACTTGTGCAACTGATGAAGCGACAGGCTCCTCAAGCACTTTGAGGCCGTCAAGAGAAGGTACCAGTAATGGGCATGTCTTTAACATCCAGAGCAAGTTTCTCAGGTGTCAAATGCCCATTTCCAGCAGACTCCTGCTGATTTAGTTTTCACCATGGTGTGCTATAGAAAGGCTAATGTGGATGCGCTGGGAGGAGGGGACCAAAGGGCACATTGTCACATTTGAGTAATGTGGACACTCAACCAGAACAAAGGCACTGGTTATGCAATAGACATAGTGGGAGGGCCAACCCAGGCCAGCGGCTTTGAACTGTAGAGCAGTGGAGCTACGATTTCACCAACAGAGATGAAACCAAACTAACTTCAGCTTCCAGCCTTATGGAGGCTTGGCCAGTAGAGGCTGGTCAACCTTCAAGAAGAGGGAGGTTTTCAGTGACCACCCACTAGGGCCACTGTAGCCAGTGACAGGCTGGAAGATGACAGAGGTAGTACAGGGTGGTGAAGAAAAGGCAGGCAGGGACAGGGCAGCAATTGGGTGTTCGGGAAGCCAGTTGAGATCAAAGGATCAGACAAGCCTCCAAGACCAAGGCCAATGTGAATACCAAGGGAACCCACAGTACAAGTAAGCAGGAAGCAAGTCCCCAAACGTGAATCCTGCAGATTGAAGGGCAATGGAAGATAGGGGTTGTGAGAGAGCGGCTTGTTCAGGTCTGGGGCAGAGCAGGTAGGCACCCCTCAAGGTGGAATTTTTCATGGAGACAGAAAAAATGACCTGCAGTTCTATGAGCTGCTGTTTGCTCAGAGTGACTTCTGTTTTCTGCTTCTATCCAGGAGTGAGGGTTTCACAAGTGCAGTGAAATGGCCAAGGGCACTTAGAGAAGACAGCATGTGAGCAAGAAATTTGGGAGATGTCTTTTCTTTCGGAAAAGGCTTGCTGGTGGCATGCGAGGGGTTCAAGGAGCTTTAAAATAGAGGAGGCTTTCTTTCCATCTGGGACAGTGAGAGTAACTCATCTTGCAAGTAAGGGAGATGCACAAATAACTGATTCAGATTCTACCAGCTTCTGTTCTGCCTGTACGTCGCCCAGCTGCCTGACCATCCAACCACGTCCAGCCTGCATGATAGAGAAGGCTGATTATCGGCCATCCAGCTTGTCAGAGCAGCTCATTTCTAACTAAATACCTCTAGGACTGATCTGCATGAATATGAGGGCTATCACTTCTTGATTCTCATGAATAACATTTGGAATATCATGGTATTGCCTGCTTCACTCTGCTCTTGTGAGAAACAAGCCAGTCTTTTTGTCTCTCTCTCTCTGTGTCTCGCTCTCTCTGTCACACATACACACACATATACACATGCACACATCAGAACCTAGCCCTTTACCAGATACGTAAACTTGGTCCCCATGTCCTGATTTCTTCCTTGGCACAGTGCACACATACGTCATTTGCATAAGTGAATCCAGACCAGTTATTAGCAGAACACTGCTATGATGGGTTCTTCCCTTGGCTTCCTGCCACTCAAGCTTTCTAAGGACTGCATTCCATAGCTACACGCAGGGATAATAGAAGAAGAAGAAATGGAAGGGGGTTCTGGGTTTTGTGGAGCAGAAAGCAAGGAGAACAAAAGCAAGCTGCTCTCTGTTTTCGTCTCCGGGAAACTAGTACCAGTTAAGGTGACGATGGTCACCATTGCTGGTACCTGCTGTGATGGGAACATACGCAGAGATGCTCCCAGTGACAGTTGTTACTGTCGAGCATCTGCCTCATCTGTCTTATGCACTTGACTGCATTTGCTCCCTCGTTGAAACTAGGAAGTAAATATCTCTATTCCCATCTTACAAAAGACAATATAGGATGAGGCATCTGCCCAGCCTCACAGGCAGTGCAACAGCCACAATTTCAACATCCAGATTATTCTGCTCTGGCGTCTTTCTGTTCTCTTCTCACCTCTGTTCCTTGTTCTGTTCTGCTGTCCTCTTAAGACCTGGATTGTCAATGAACCATCCTAGTTTCTTCACCAGACCAGATCCCAACCCAGTTTCCCGCTGTCGTTCATCTGTCAGAAGAAGCTTTTCCGCCCCTCAGCTGCCTTCCTGGCCTGACTCTGGGCTCCTTCCTCGCTGTGACCATCGGGCCTCAGGACAAGCAGTCCCGGCTTGTGCTGGGGTCTGTCCCTCTCCTCCTACAGGACTGGGGGTGAGCAACATGTGCAGAGGGTGAGGCTGTCTGTCCAGTCAGCCTTGTCAGAGGGAAGACCTGTTCCTCTCATCTTTTAAAACTATGTCTTTATTATAGAAGTGAAAGTATTCTCTGAAATACAGGTTTGTTGAGAGGCAGTGCAGGGGAAGGCTACGAGTGAGGGTGGGGAACAAGGCAGATTTACCTAATTCAAATCAAAGTGGCAGGGGATTCTGCAGACAGGCCCCGCTGCAGACAACCGTTCTCGTGCGGATGATCGGTCAGGTCATTTCCGGTTTTGTTTCTTGTCATTAATTATGAATGATATTGAAATAAGAAAATATGTGATTACATGCTGGTATTCTTATTTTTGTAAGAGAGCGTCTCCAAGGAGGGAGTTTTCCAGTCTACATCTAGGGGCGTGGCTGTGCTTTAACTGCGTTGCTACTGTGGTGATTGTTCATCTGAAGCTATTTAACCTTTTCTGTGGAATTATCTCGTCATGGAACTTCTAGGAATGGAATGACTATTTGTCACAGTGTCAACTTTTCTTTGTTCTAAGAGAACATTTTTGCAATGCTATCTTTCTCCTAACATTTAAAAAATTGCAAATATACAACAAAGTTGAAAGAACTTTACAGAGAAAACCCATAAACTCAGCACCTCAATTCTACCTACCAGTAATATTTTCCTAGACTTGCTTTATATATGTCTTTCTGTCTATCCAAACCTCTAGCCATCCATCTGTCCAACTGGATTAGTTTCCCAGAGTTCTGTAACAAAGTGCCACCGACTGAGTGACTTAAGTGAGGGAATTTATCATCTCACCCTCTGAAGGCCGCAAGTCTAAGATCAAGGTGTCCACAGGGTTGGTCCCTCTGACGGAAGCATCTGCTCCAGGCCCTGCTCCTGGGCTCTTAGCTGGCTGTCTTCTCTGTGTTTCTTCACATTGTTTTCCCTCAACTATCTCGCTTCATCTCCAAAGGTCCCTTTTTTATAGGGACACCAGTCGTATTGGATCAAGGCCCGTCCATCCTAATGACCTCTTTCTAACCTGATTACCTCTGCAAAGGCCCTGTCTCTAAATAAGGGGACATTTTGAGTCACTGGAGGTTAGGACTTAATATATGGTTCTTGTGGGATACAATCTAACCCCTCACACCAACTTTTCAAAACATTTCAGAGTAAACCTCAGACATCAGTTTACATCCTAAATGTTTCGGTGAGTATATCATTAAGGAGAGAGTTATGTCTGCTCATAATTTTTAGTGTGAAATTTACATTTAGTAAAATGCAGAAATCTCAAATAAATATTGGAGTTTTGGTAAATGGATAAATACTAGCATAACTGAACTTCTATCAAGATACAGAGCATTTCCATCATTCTAGAAAATACCCTCAGCCCCTTTTCAGATGATCCTTGTTTTCATTGCCCATGTAAGTGTATTTAAAATTATATATATATATATATATATATTCTAAAATGCCGGTAGAAATTTACAACCCCACCAGTATCAAATTAAGTACTCATTACTACGCTTCTCCAATTGTCATTTTAGTAAAAACATTGCTGGCTACCTATTATGTGCAAAGATTTATTCTAAGTTTTATGTGTTCTAATTACTCATTTTTTTCTCATAACCCTGCAAAGTAAGTATGACTGCTGCCCTCGTTTTAAAGATAAAGATACTGAGTCACAGAGAGGTTAAATAACTTGCAAAAGTTTGCACAACTAATAATTTGAGATTTGAATCAGGCAGTTTATATTAGAATTAATACTTTTAAAAATGTATATTTTCCTGATCTTAGGAGTGGAAGTGGTATCTCATGCCTACCTTAATTGCGTCATTTCCATAACGCAATGAGATTGAAAGTTCATTGGTCTTTTGGAGTTTCTCTTCTGTGAATGTCCAGTTCCTGTCATTTGCCCATTTTCTTATTGGACTGTTGGTCTGTCTTATGACTTTGCAAGGTCTCTTTGCATATTAAGGATATTATCTCTTTAACATACCATCCTAAAGATTTTCCCATATTCTTTTCTACATTTTTTAGCTTTTATTAGGATGCCTTTTATTATAAACTAAAAAATTATTGTTAGATATGGCCATCTTTTTCTGTTTCCCTAAAAACCTTTGGGTTTTTAGCATTTTCTTTTAAATGCCCTGCTTTTCTTATAAATTGTATTCCTCAATATTTTACAGCTTTTGTCCCTTTGGGGGACATGCATTCCTCCCCTCCCATTTCCACTTCTCACTGATGATTGCGCAGTGCAGGGAAGGGAAAGTGATTTTAATACATCCTACAAAGGAATTGCTGGGTCGCGAAGTGTGAACATTTTCAGCTGTCTTGGTCTTGAGATCAGACCATTTCTTTCCAAAGAAGCTGCATTGGAGAGAGAAATGCCCTCTGTATTAATTATTTATTGTAGGTACAAATTACCCCTGAACTTGATGTCTTAAAACAACAACAAACACATATGATCTCATGGTTTCTGTGGGCTAGAAATCTGGGAATGGCTGAGTGGAGGTCATTGGATGTTGGGGGGCCATATCAGCTGAAGGCCTCGCTGAGGCAGGTGGAGCCACTTCCAAGATGACTCACTCATGGGACTGGTAAGCTGGGGCCAGTCCTTGATAGGAAGCTTTCCCTGATTGGAGAGTTTGCTTGGCATTTGGTCCATACGTTGCAAAAAGTCATCCCAAGTGGAGAGAGAGAAGCAGGGGTGATTCTGTTTTAGCTTTGACAAATCACAAACCATCACTTATGTCACGTTCTATTCCCTAGAAGCAAGTCATTGATTCTTGTCCGCATTGAAAGGAAGTGGAGTCAGACTCCATCTCTCGAAGGAGCACGTGCCAAAGAAACTGAGTGTCTTAAAAAAAAAAAATCACAGTCTCTCTGCAAGCCTAGTTATTTTAGTAGATTGATCTCCTTGGTAGGAGCCTTCATAACTGTTTCTAAGGCAAGCTCTCAGCTTATTTACGTCACCCAGGCAAATGGGATGAGCTGGTAAGAGTGTGACATATGGGCCATAAGTTCTGAAGCACCTGTGCTGTTCATGTCCAGTGTCTTTAGTGTCCTGGCTACAGTCCAGCCTCAGACTTATGTCTTAATTATGTAAATGGAGCCCTGGTAAGCTCATTGCTAAACTTGAAATCAGTGCCGCTGAAGTCAAGTCTGATGAATCCCAGGGCTCCTGATATTCTGTAATTGTAATAGTGAGGAACTTATTTTGGCAGACTGTGCCAGAGAGCTTGGAGGGAAGAGGGCCCTTCTCACTGTGATGGATTCATTGAGGCTCTATCCATGTTTCCTTTTCTCACAGTTGCTTGGGGATCAGAAACCATCCCTGGCCACTAGGTCCCATCCCAGCTCTGCACTTCCCCATCCCACCTCTGCACCATGACCGCCTCTGCACTTTCCCAGTTAGCCTGTAATAGCTCAGCTCTGGGTTGTGACACTATAGATCATGGCCAGTGCTGATTGGGGCGATGGGGGAAGGGGGCAGAGAGGAGGGGATCCCATGAGCTCAGTTGGATGTGGCATTTGCATTTGGAGGATTGAGGCAGGGTGAGAGGGTTCCACTGGGGCACCGTTCTTCCCAACTCTCTGCTTTGCATGAGATTTCTGATTGCCTTTGACATGGGACAAGGCTGGCCAGAGAGGTCGCCTGACCCTACGGGGCCCTGGAGGGACAAGAGTGCCTGCTTTCCTCTTTGTCCACCCTTTGCCCTCCCCACTCCCACCCTGCAGGTCTCTGGGCTCTGTCTCTTTCGCTTTATGTGGCTATTTCCTCTCTAATTCCAAGTTGCCCATACTTACCCTCAACTTTTCTTCAGTGCTGCTACAAGAAATAGCCACATGCAGTCTGGTTCTGCAATTTTTATAAACATACAGCGGAGGACCATGACTGGTCCCCAAGCCCCCTGGCTAGAGGATCTCCCCACTTGTTCTGGCAACTATCCAGGCAGCCCAAAGCTCTGAACCTCCTCATCTCACGCTCCTTTAGGCACACCGTCTTCGACAAGATGATGAGGGATTGTCTGGTGTCTCAGAATTGTGGCAAACGTCCAAACCAAAGCAGATGACAAGAGGCAATGAGGAGCTCTGCATTCTAAAGAGAGCTACCCAGGAGCAGAGCCAAGGCATTCTAGAAATAGGACACTGTGGCTGGAAAACCACAGGTTGCAGGGCCAGCCTGCTGTCTCATCCCCGTCCCTGTCCTTCCTTAAATAGGGAGAGGACTGGGGCGGGGTGGGGGGAGATAGCATTACAACCTGACAGTGTCTGTGGTGAGGGATAATTGCCTTTTCTCCCCTTGAGAAGACATACGTGATCATAGAGCCCACTGGCTACTCCACGTCTAGAGACTTCTGTAAGGCTATGGATGTACCTTATACAGGCAGATGGGGAAGGGACTGTTGAGGGCTTGGGAAGGAAGAACTGGATGTATCCCCACCACTTGGCCCTTGGAGGGCACAGAGGAACCCACAGCCTTTCTCATGGCTCTACTTAAAGATGCTTGGGATGAGGAGGGCCAGGAACTGTGAGCCGTCCAAAGAGTTGCCAGAACAAGTGAGAAGATCCTGTAACCCGAGGGTTTGGGGGCCAGCGCCTGAACTCTCAGGGGACTCTGCTGCCTCCTTCCTGAGTGGGTTCTCACATGAGAGGAGACACAGCTTAGGTTGTGCATTGCTCCAAAATTCTACCACACTTTCTATGTGGCGACTGTCACTTCAGCAGGGTCCACTAGCCTCCCATGGGGCCAGACTGCATCCATCCACGACTGGAGGTGCCTCCTTACTACCAAGGCCCTCGGCCATGCTGAGCTGCCCCCCACCCCCGGCCCTCCTTCCTGAACCTATGCCTAGAAGAGCTAGACCTGGAAAGGGGAGAAGCAGAGGTGAAGGAAGAGGCTGCGCTGTTCTTTCCTGGCCCCTAGAGCCACAATCTTCCTGGGCTTTGGGATTGATGGGGGCGGCAGTAGGAAAAGCTTTGAATCAGATATGCCTTTGGAGTCTCAAAGTGACTGGCCTGGGTTTTTAACAACTGAAAATGACAGGAATATTAACTTTCTGCCAAAATACCATTAAGTAATGGGGGAAAGGGATTCAACAAAATACAGCAGAAAGCAGTGACTGGAAAAAATTAACTTTTATGTTTATGCCCCACTGAGCTGAGACTGTTCAGTAACCACTGCATATCATTCCAGTCAGTGTTCCCTAAATAGAGGCCAGGGAGGGAAATTATTTTCATGGTTTTTTGCAAGGCTATTCAGGGTGTGAGGGACCAAGCATGCATGGACATGATGGGAGGTAAGGTGAATTGAGAAGGTCTTTTGAGGGAGAAATTTGACATTATCTATTGTAAGCCTTAAAAAGTGCGTGCCTCTGACCTAGTGGTTTCCTTCTTTCAAATATATTATCATTCAGCAGATTTTTTTTAATCTTTTTTTTAATTTTTATTATTTATTTATACATACAAGCTGGGGTGCAGGCCAGAAGCGTGGGGCGGCGAAAGGGTTTACCAGAGACAGAGTGGGGAGCAGAAGAGGCAGAGCAGAAGTACACTGCTGAGGGGAGCAGCGGGCGAGGCAGGAGAGGTCTGCCCCACCATGTGGGATTCTCCCCGGCCGGGCGTCGAACTTGCGTCACCGCTGCCGACAGCTCCACAGCGCAGCGCTTAGCCGCTGCGCCACCGGGGAGGCCCTCATTCAGCAGATTTTTATGGAGTGCCAGTTATTTGCTGGGCAGTGGTCCAGGTACATTGACAAGGCAGACATTATCCTTATGGACCTTAAAACCTGGTGTAGGAGAGAGACAGGGAGATAGGAAATTGTACTACAGCCTGATTTCCGCTCTAGCAGAATAAAGAGCAGTTTCAGTAGCCCGCATGGGGGACGTTGCACCCAGTCTGTGGCCATAATGGTGATAGCGTGGGGAGGCGCAGCTTTGTCATTGATGTCGAAGAGATGAAGGGGGGTTAGCTAAGCATGGAGTTGCAGGTGGAGGAAGAATGTTCTAGGCAGTGGGGAGAGTACTTTACAAAAGCACAGAGGCATGATTAAGGAACCCAAAGGAGGTCAGTGATGCCAAAAAGAAAAGCTAGAGGAAGAGGATGATAGGGCAGGAGGCTGATAGGAAAGGGACCTCGGGCACCCCAAGGAAGTGATTCAGGTGCATGCAAGGCTCCCCAGAGATCATTTATGATTATGCTTTCCGAAGCTTGGAGACAACTTAGATAGATGTCAAAGAGTAGGTTCCCAATGATCCCAATACACGGTGATCACACCGCGTGTGGGAAACAGTTATTGACACAAAAGAAGATTCAATGTTATATTGTCAAAAAAAATCAGGATATAGAAAAGAATGTATTTTACTATGGCAGATAAAATGGTGTGCTCTTATTTTTATATTAAAAATTATGTCAAAAAAAGGGCTTCTGTCATGAGTGGCACATACAGCGCAGCTCGATTGTTCTGTGTGTGGAATCGACATCGAGACATTTCAGAAGCATGATTTTTTGGTACCTGGGCAGCTGGTAATCCTTGGTCCCGGCGGCCCCCCTACCCGCCCCCCAAAAAATTATGTCAAGGTCTGGGATATATATCTATGCATGTGTATATATATATCAACAGGTTAACAGTACTTTTCTCTAGGTTGGACTGTGCATGAATTTCATTCCTTCCCCCTTTGCTTCGCTCTAGTTTCTCCTGTAGTGTGTCTGCAAGTACTGCTTGGGTAATAAAAACAAAGTGAAAGGGAAGTTCTAAGACATAAAAATCACTGAAATGAAATGTAAGCTTAAAAACTTGGTGCTGGGAAAATCTTGGTCTCCCTGTTAGGCATGAAGAAATTATTCAAAATTGAGAAGGGGAAGTTGGTGTAAATGCAACTGACATGGAATATCAATTTCAACACTTATGGACTTGAGCAAGCCCTGCACGCGCTTTCGAAACATCCTCCCTCAGGCACATGCCCACGTGCCCGAGTGGCTGGGCCGTGTGCACCTGCATCTTGGTCTTCGTGTATAAACTGGGTAAAACCGCTTCATCTAATTTCATCTCAGAGACTTTCCTTTTTAACAGATTTATCAAAGTTTCATTGGTCCACAGAACCTGCCCATATTGAACATACATAATTTGATGAGTTTGGACGTATAGGGACACGTACGAGGCCATCACCACGATCACGGTGATAGATATAAGCCAGCACCTGTGCTTTATTTTGTGTGTGTGTGTTGGGGAGGGCTTATTTAACAAGAGATCTACCCTCTTGACAAAATTTTAAGTGCACAATACCCTATTGTTAACTCTTGTCCCTGTGTTGTACACAGACCTCTGGAACTTATTTATCTTGCAAAACTGAAATTTTATACCTGTTGAAGGATTTGCACATAGATAAGCTTGTAATTTTATACTAAAGTCTTTACAAGGCCTTATGAATTCCAACAGGCTCACAGCTTTGTCTAGAAATAGGTATCTTCTGCTGGTCCCCCCAGAGAGACCACGTCAGAACTTTGCGTTATGAATATACTGTGTCTTGTACGGGCTTGTGTTGTCGAGGGCAGAGAAGCTCGGGGTGGACTTTCTCTTTTGGACAGCCATCCTAGTGTTAGTTATCACATTTCCTTTTTTTCCTGGACCCTTTAATCAGGATTGATTTGATGCTCTATTATTAGGGTGATGGAGGAGCTATTCAGACTCCGCACTTAGAGTTCAATTTGATCCATGCCTATGGCACTTTCCAGCAGGGTGGCACCTCTTCTAGAGCAGACCAGTGTCCTCTCGGTCCCTGGAAAGAAACATGGTGCCCCCTTTTCCTTTCCTGTGTTCCATTGGTCTATCCAAAGTGACTGATGTGTCACGGCCAGTTCACATATGGGAAGGGCTCCCCAGTGCATCAGTTGACATGTATCTGTACTCTCCCCCCTTTGTGGGGTGAGCACAGAATTTACACTGGAGCCCAAAGAGCCATTTGTGACTTCATGCTTTACTAGCTGAGTGATGTTGGAAAATTTACTTGACCTTTAAGAAATTTGTTTTTTTTCCCCCCACTGAGATGTTGTGAGGACTATAAAATATTATAATTTGTCTCGTAAATCAAGAAACATTACATGTATTCAACAAGTAGTTTCTAAGCACAAGTCATCAACTGATATTAACTAGATATTATACAAATGCTAGTTTTGGTATACTCAGTAATGGATAATAGTCTTCCTGGATATTTAGCAGAAAGTATTCTGTTTTGTGGGCCCTTGTGAGTGTCTTGCTGACTCTTTTGTATCATCAAATATTCACGACACTCCGACTATGAGCCTAGAGGGATAATGTGATGACAAGTACCTGTCCTCCTGCAGCTGTCTGGGTACAAGTGACAAAGGGGGACTTCAGAAGGCTGGAAGTAAGGCAGTGATTTGTGTCTTTTAAAATATTGTGGTGTTTTTCCAATTCGTAGACCTTTCTTCCCATCTTTCCCTGGCTAGGCTCTGTCCAGTCTTTATTTCTCAGTGTCACCTCTTCCGGGGATACTTCCCTGATCTTCCATTCTGGGTTTGTGCCCAACCATGTGCACGATTATGCCCCGCCCAGCTCTCATCACGCTGGGTTGTAATTGGTTCCTCATCTCTGTACCTCTAGACCAGGAGTTCCCTGAGGCTGGCAGAGCTCAGGCCCCACTGTTCATGTCCAGTGCCTAGCCAGAGCACAGGGTAGGTGCTCAGTAGGTATTTCCTAAAAGCACGGCGACCCTGGCAAGAGCAGCTGCAGGTAAGTGATGAGAACAACACCCACTGCAGTGAGATGGGGCAAGAATGAGAGGTGCCTCCTGGAGATGGTGAGAAGGAACACTTCAAGAATCTTAACTAGACAAGGGCCTGTGTGAAAAGGGCAATCACTAGAAGGGGAAGCAGGGGAGATAAGTGGGGAAGACCTAAACATAATAAATATTGATGGGGAAGATCCAGAAGGAAAGAAAGGGATTACGAGAGAGGAGAGGGCTCTAGTCAAACACTGCTGCAGTAATGCTGCATAATGACCCCCTGATCTCAGTGGCTTAAGGCAAGAATCCACATGTGCTCGGCTCACTCCCCTGTCTGCAGGGTGGCCTGTGTCAGGCTGTCGGTCTGTAATCTGGGTCTGGCTCCTGTGCCATCCGGCCTCCTTGGAACAGTGAGCTTGGCAGAGGTTGGAGAGAGAGGGCCTTGGCTCAGAGTAAGCATATAGTGCTTCTGCCCACATTCCACTGCCCAAAGCAAGTCACATGGCAAAGGCAATGTAAGCATCTGGGAACCAGGGGGAAAATACTCCATCTACAGTGAACCGTGGCAAAGATGGGGAGGAAGAATTATGAGCTCTAACAGAGAGGTGTGCATGAGAGAGAGAGAATGTGGAAATAATTGATAAGGTGGGTAATGGAAGGGTTGCGGCTGGAAAGAGGATAAAATATCAGCGTTATAGTTGAAATGATAAACCATGGAGTCCAGGCTAGACAGAGAGGAATGAAAATAAAGTGGAGCCTGATGCGGTGAGTGGTACAGGAAAAAAGAGGTGCTGTTGGGGCCAAAGATGCAATTGGGGACAGGTGACTGAGTAAGGGATGATAAGCCGGGTGGGTGAAGGCAGACTAAGAGCTTTGAATTAAGACAGTTAAGATTCTGTAGTAGATCAGTTCAAGTTGCTGACCTGACCAGGGCTCTGGCTGTGAATGGATGGCTAAAGGTGAGAAGAGATTAAGGTAACAAAGATGATGGGAGCTCAGGGCTCAGATAGGTCCATGCAGATGATGAAATCACCTAATTACAGCAGGACTGGGGTAGAGGAAACTCTGGGGGCGGGAGGATCTGGAGAAAGGAGGGACACACAGGGGTGCGGGCGCCAGCCTTATTTAGAATAAAGGTGGACTGTCTGAGCATCAGGGAGCATAGAGGATGTCACCCTAGCTCCCGACAGAGACATTTCTGGGTTGTGGAAGAAGAAAGTGATTCCCAATTGAGAAGCCTGCAGGGCAAGCAATATTCTTGGGAGAGAGTCAAGTTCTAGTTAATCTAGAAAGAGAAGAGCCCATGGCTTAAGTCTGAGGGAATGGGGAAAATTGTTTACTACCGAGTAGGTTCTGCAGGAAACCATGAGATCTCGTCTTGGTGGAGGAAGCCCAAGGTGGTGGGAGAGGAAAACTACACCAGGAGGCAAGACAGCATGGATGGGAGACACAGCTGGGTCACTTGGGGAAAGAAGGTGCCAGGTGTTTCTGGAATTCCAAAGCCAGGAATTCCTAAGACTCTCATCATGTAGCAAAAACAGTAAATGTCTTTGGAGGAGGATAAAGCTGTACTCATTAGGAAAGTACCAGGCCTTTAAAAAGCACATAGTGATATGAATAATTGTCTGAAGAAAATAATGGATCCAGGAGCCATTTTCTCCTGGGTTGAAAAGGGCGCTAGTTGTTATCTTTGGTCCAGACCAGGGAAAGGGTCAGGGGCTGCCATGCCGAAACCTGACCCTGGTTGCTTCTACAACTTGGACTTCCCTGCTCAGACATTTCAAAACCTTAGGTTATGGGTTTTGATTTCTCATTAACCTTTATGGGGTTTACCTTGACAATTAAATTACACATATTACTTACCAGGTCATCTTTGCCAATTAAGGTGATAATTAGCTTCCATGTTTCACCAGTATTTACCAGCTTGTTTATGAAAAAGGGCTTAACGAAACAATCAGGACATGTAATCACCCTAACAAGGCAGAGCCCATGGGGAGGCTCTGAGAAGTCTAACAGCAGGGTGGAGAGCAAGGGACTTCATGGAAACACAGATCCAGCCCTGGCTGTTCGTGAACCACTGGCATTTGAAGGGGCATGTGGGTCAGCTGGGAGGACCAGGCACTCTCTGCGTTGGTAGGTCACAGAAATAGGAAGTTGGTGCATGAGACAGTGTGGGCAGTGAGCTTTGATAGGATGACCCTCCCCACCCCGCCCCCCAATGTCCTGTGCTACTACTACCATTTGTCAGATGCTCGTGGGTAAAGCATTGTACTAGATGCTCTACAGGGCTAAGCTAACATCCTTATTAAAACCTTACAAGGCAAGGTTGAATCTCATATTTTACTGACCAACCAACTGAGGTTCAAAAATTGAAGTAATGCGTCTCAGGTCCTATGCTAATAAGTAGCGAAGCTGAGACTTGAGCTAGACAAAGAAGAACCACGCTCAGGTCTGGCTACCAGAGGCCTGTCCCTGAGATCGTGTGACTGCCACAAAAAAACAGCCTGGTCCAAGGGAGGGACATTGCACGTACCGCCTGTCACTCCCTCCAGTTCGCCCCATGCCAGCCAGCTCTGATTTATCGTGATGCTCTCTCCCACTGAGCACAGATGCGGCCTCGTAATCCTTCTCACCGTAGCACTGGAGGCAGCCATAAGTCAATCAAAATTGACATGGGAGCTGAAATTTCTTTCCCATCTCTGGCTTAGATGCTCCATGAAAACATGAGTGACAAAGCTCTGAGCTTGGAGCGCCCCCATCAAAACTTCCCCACCCCCGGAGCCTCTCAGCTAGGAAGTTGGAAAGCAATCAAAATAAACCAACTCACACTAAGTTGTGTAGAACAGACAATCCCCCTTAAGCCCTCAGGGGTGTTTTTTTCACTCAGCTAAATGGATTCCTAATTGGGGTGATTGCTCATAACACATTTGTTGACAGTCTACCTGTGACTTGTGCTGGTTCTGGCCTGGGAAGCCTGGGGGATGTTGGGGAGCCAGAGCATTTCACTCTTTAGTCAAGACATAAGACAAGATCACAAGTGACTATGTCACAAATGTTGCAAAGAGATGTTCGGCTTTGTTAAAATGGGTACAGGGCATTGTGTCTGTGGGTATGGAGAGAGGAAAGGCCTCTGCAACACAGTTATTTGAGTTGCACCTTGAAAGACCACTGGGAATGAGACATTACAGATGTCAGATGTCAAACAAAGGAGGCAATAGCCCTGGAGGTGGGCCTGAGACGTATCTGGAACGCAAGAGTAATTCCATTGTGTGGGGAAGACGCTTCTGTTTGAAAGTAGGCAGAGGAAGAGATTCCTCTGAACCCCACCCCTCCAGTTGTTCCTGCAGAGGAAGGACTCGTGCTATCACGACCAGTATTTGTCAGTGTTAACTTCTATGAGGCGTTGTGCCAGGTGCGCCACAGGCACTATGCCAAGATGTATTTACTGAAACCTTATAAGGTGAGGACTATACTCAGCTTATTTTACTGACTGACCAACTGGGGCTCAAAGAGGTGAAGTAGCAATGCCTAAGCTCCTCACTCTGCCCTGTTCCTCCTTCATGGGAAGAGGAGTCCAGAAGCTATTTTGTCTTTCTCCCATCTTAGGCGTATCTAAGAGCTTGCCTCGAATCACCTCCCAGCAGCCCACCTCCCATCTGGCTCTCCAAATCTTTGGGCACACCCACCTGTCATCAGATGTATCAGTCCAGGTGACAGATCTGGAGTGAGACCTCTATGTGAGACCTTGGAGTCGTCTTTCCCAGTGACTTCTTTTCTTGGCCCCCAAGTGGACCCCCAATACTTGGTTTCTGTAACTGTAATAATAGTTCTCCCGCTGAATAGCTTGCCCACTATTGATGCCTAGTTACCATGTGGCACAGTAATCATATGTATAGCATGAAATGTGTCAGGTTAACTGTGCTCCAAGTTTCCTTTTGTTACAACACAAAGTTGACTCACATATATTGAGCATGTAATCTCTCCAGGCCTCAGCTCCCGCATACTTAAAATGAGAGGTATAAACTAGATTATGCTTCTCCACCTGGCTGGTGCTCAGAACCAGTGGTCGGCTTCTCAGAAATACAGAACCCAAACCCCCTCCCCACCTTCTAAATTCCGACCTGGTAGAACTGGTGCTAGGCCCCTAAATCTGCATTTTTTTGCCTAGTTTCCCAGGTGTTTCTATTGTATCCAATCCAAGGATTGACACTTGGGAAAATCTAGAGTAGATAATGTCTGTGATCCTTTCCAATAATCACTTATTTATTCATCAATTCACTGACTGCAGAGGGGACAAGAGCCCAGATAAGACTGGAGAGAGGCAAGGGACAGATGTGACTGACTTTTAATCCATTCTAACAAGATTCACCCTAATCTCAAAGGCAACAGAAAGACTTTGAAGGATTTTAAGCAGGGGGGACACCGTTAGATTTTTGTTTTAGAAACAGCATTCTTATGCAGCATGGGAGAGGGCGGGAGGCAGAAGACAGGGGAGAAGCCTCGGAGGGTGACCCACCTGAGACGCTGACAATGACCTAGACCGGGGCGAGGGTGGAGAGTGCCATTCAGAAAGCAAGACCAAGTGACTACTTTTTATCCTGTGGATCTGAGATGGAGTGGGCTGTTGCTACTCTAGAGTACTGGAGCCATAGCCCCTTTCTTCGTCCCTGGAGAATCCCTCACTAGGCGACTCCTTGTCAGCTCAATGAGAGGTAGATGCCCCAGGTTTTGACTTAGGAGCTGATGAGTCAGAGAAGTAGGGATAGCGGAGCATCCACTCTAGAGGCAGCATAACTAGCCACAACTTTGTGTTGCCGGGAGCAATCTAACAGGGTGCCAGCATCTGCTGCCAGCAGTCGTGCCAATGTCACTGTGCCCTATGTTTACCTACAACAACTGTGTTCTCACTGGACTGCTGCGAGGGCTTGATTTTCATTGAAGACCTAACAGCCTCTAGCTCTTTTGTTCCTGCCTGTTTTACAAGTCTGCTTCTCTCATCTCCCCTGTGATTCTCTGAGTCACTACAGTATTTCCAACGAATTCCTTTTCTGCGTAAGCTGCCCAAGTTGCTCGTTTTTTACACACCTGTTCCTCAACTGCTACCAGGACTGTTGGACTTGGGCTGTTGTCGCTCTCAGCCATGGTGGACCCAGGAAAAGGAGCAGGTCATGAGGAAAAGAACCCCAAATGCCATGGGTTGGTTTACAGACTAAAAACACTTCCGCTTCTGATTTGTTCATCCTCGGTAAAGGAAGCTTGGCTGGAGCTTTCCCCCCCACTGTTGAGAGCTTTCTCTGAGCCCCACGACTCCTTTCCAAACCTGAGTGGTGAAAAGATCTTCGCATTCTCTGACTATCAGAAGACTGTCATCCTAGTCTTATTGTCTGTTTCCATCTTCTGGAAGAGGAAGCCTTTTAATAATTTTGTGCTCTCCCAAATTAATGATATTCTTGGTTTCACAAGACTGTTGGGAGGGCAATGAGATTACAGATGAGAAAATGTTGTACTCTACATCCAGGGCCAAAGAGATCGAGGGCAGTGCAGATCATACCCCCCAAAACGCCACTTCTGAACTGGCATATACATCGATTGTTTTCCAAATTCTGTCGTTTCTCTACCTGTTTACAGGAATTTCCAAGATGTTTTATTTTCTTGTCCCATAGACTGGTGACCACTGTGACCACTGAAATGCAAGGTTTATTTTTGTTGCAGTACATTTTGTATGACAAAGCATTTGCTGTCTTAACCACCTTTCGGTGTGAAGTTCAGGGGCATTAGGGAGGGTCACAGGCTGTGCCATCCCACCAGCAGCTCTGGAAGGCCTGGTCTCCCCAAATTGCACCTCTGTACCTTTGGGGCTCTCTTTCCCTCCTCAGCCTTCTCTCCAAGCTCTGGCAGCAACCACTGCACCCTATTTGGAAGAATTAGATTTCTCTAGGAGTATCACAGAAGTGGAGTCCTGCAGTATTTGTCCTTTTGTGTCTGCATAATGTCCTCAGGTTTCATCTGTGTGGTAGCAGGTGACAGAATTTCCTGCCTTTTTAAGGTTAATATGCCATTGTGTGTCCAAACCAAATCTTGTTTATCCATTCATCTCTTGATGGACATTTGCATTGCTTCTACCTCTTAGCTCTTATGAACAGTGCTGCTGTGAACGTGCATGTACAAATAAGGTGTTTATTTCTATGATTTCATCCCATTGAACCTTCAAACACATTTGCAATGTGGACAATTGCATTTAATTTATCTGTTTTGTAACTCTGGAGAGTTGTGCCATTTCATCCCTTTTTTAAAGTGGGGCATAGCTCTATACTTTGTTGTTTCAAAATAAAAGGGTACAAAAAACATCTACTGACACCCATTTTGCACTGATCTGGAGAAGTCCGTTGCAGCCTATCTGGGAGGAAATCACTCTCTGAGGTGAATTATGTGTGCAGATGTCAAAACACTTGGGTGATGCTCTCTGCTCTCCTGCCTTAATCCAGAGAGGCCCCTGAACTCTCTTTTTAGAGGATCTGCTTCTTCTCCACCCCTCCTTCAGAAGACCCAGCCAACGCACCTCAGTCCCTTCACAAGATTATTCTGATCTTTCAGCAATGTCAGTCACCAAGAAATCAGCACCTCTCTAAGGTTTTTTGCACTTTGAGAGCAATAATACAGTATAAAAATGGATGCTCTCCTTTTCTTTCTGTCTCCCGCCTCCTCTGGCTCAGAAGGATGGCTATCTTAGCATCTCAGAATCATTTGGAAATGGGGTATGAACAAAATGATGAAAGATAGGAGGATGAGAAAGAAACCTTCCCAGAGCTTGAAAATAGTTGCTTTTCTGCTGCAATGAAATCTCTCCTTGGAACATCGCTTAGAGGGCGTTTGCATTTTTCAGCACTTACCTCAAGAGTTTTCTCTCGGGGGAAACAGGGAAACTACTGAGCACCCTTATGTGTCAGTTGTCATGCCACTGTCTTTCCATGATAGCATGATATCATGTTTCCGTGATAACACTTCCCATGATCTCTACCCCCATTTTACAGCTGAGGAAACCGAGGCTGTGAACAAAGCTCCATGTGGCTCTCCTGCTTCTCACCCCTTTGATCTTCATCATCCTCTTCTTTTCTGTGGACTAATTTTCAGGAGGGGAATGCGACCATCTCTCTCTCTGTCTCTCTCTATCTCTGCCTCAGAGTTTGACAGAGACCATCTGGGGACTCTGGTTTCCAAGAGATAGCCCAGACATCTCTCCTTCTCCACTTTGGAGGCCAGATCTTGGAGTACAGGAGAAAGTCCTGCATCTCCCATATTCTCTGTTGGCTCTTCATCATCACAAGTCAACAAAACCTGTCTGCCGCAACCTGTCTTCTACCCCTACCCATAACTCTTTGTTTGTTTACCACTTTCAACAATAAAAAGGATGGAAATGAAGGATTCAGGTTGCATGTCAGGAAGTCTTTTCTAACCCTGAAGCTGCAGATGAGAAACTCAAGGGAGGCTGTTGTGGCCCCTGGTCTAGTAAAGCTTTAAGGAAAAGGCCTGCTCTGCCCCTGCCTGGCCTACTTGGACTGGGTACAGTCTGCCTGGAGGCAGGGAAGGCATTGAATGACCTCTGGAGGCCTGACCGCTGGGAAGCAGAGAGCCTCGGGTGCAGCCGCTGCTGGCCCGCAGATGTTCCCTGACATCAATCACTCAGTGCATCTGTTTGCTGGGCCGCTCGTTTAAAGAGCGAGGTGTTTGCTAATTGAAAACTGAAAGATCCATCCGTCTCACTCACAGCCAGCATGAAATCCACTCAGCCATGCAAGATCAGGGTAAAAAAGGCAGTGCAGAGCTACAGTGTCCTTAGACTGGAGCACCCCACAGAGGTCATCGTGCTCCCGCCTGCTTCTGCTTCCTGATTGAGCAAAGCTCCCCTCCCCACCTCAGAGCATCTGGGGTCATCAGTCATGTGGTGTCCAACAAGTCCTCATCTAGATCTATGTGACCCAGGGAGAAGGTATTCTTACTCCCAATTTAGAAATGGGAAATTGAGGCTCAGAGAGATTCTAAATGATTTATCCAAGGTTGCACAACTAGTAGGTGGCAGAGGCAAGATACCAACCCAGGTCCTCTGATTAACCAGGAAAGGGTGGCCTGCACACTGGACCAATGTAGATGTGCTGAGCTGCAAGGCACCAGACCTTAAGTAGATTAAGCCTTAGAAAAGTATGGCCTAAGGGCAGATGATGGGGAACACTGAGATTTGCACTATGTCTGCAATGTATTATTGCTTTAAAAGTAAATATAGCAAAATGTTTGTAATTTCTCCTTATCAAGACTTCAGCGCATGGGGCACAGTCCAGACCCACAAACCAGAGGCAAGGAGCAGGGGATGAGGTGCACTCACGTCTTCCCTTTCTTCCCCAGTTGCCTTCAGAGGCATATGCTGCCCTGGCCTCAGTGGAGGGAGGACCAGTCCGGTGCTGGACCTCAGTGGAATCCAAAAGGGCATATCATTTCTCTGGAAAGTTCCATTTCCTAGAGCAATGAAGGTGGAGCCTTAAATGATTGCTAAGGTCCTTTCTACATCCAATTTCCATAATTGCGTGGGCTATGGAGGAAATGATGAAGCAAACTTAATCCTTGTGGCCCTGAGTGGCTGAACTCCAACCACCATGGACTGACGCTGCTGTGCAGCCCTTTGTCCTGTTCACATGATTCCCTTTGCCTGCAGTGCTGGGACACCTCCTCTCCCAGGGGACTGAATGAAATGCCTTTTTAATGCCTAGCCCCTGCCCGCCCCCAGGGCTCCATTTTTTTCCTGCTCCTGGTTAAGTACAGGTGCTGTGGTGTGTTTACGGGTACTTTCTGAGTTCTCCAGTGGCTGGTAGAATGCTGCAGCTGGGATCTGGTTTTATTCCTTTCTGTGACCCCTGAGTCTGACACAGAACCCAGTATAGGAGGTCAGTCAAGAATTGCTGAAGAAGAAAGAAAGAATTGAGAGAGAACAGAGATTCCTCTACAGCCCAAATGACCTGGGCAGGGACAGCATAGAGCAGCCCTCCTCACCACTTCCCTGCCACCTCCTTCCCCACCTCCCTTTGGAATCAGTCTCTGGTAAACCTTTAGGATTTCCATCTGGGTCAATTCAGAGCAGGTTTGCCTAGGAAGAATCAAGCAATAGAACTCACTACAGTCCCTATTCTGGACCTCTCCTCCTGCACAACCCTTAAATGGGTGGTACTTCCCCAACCCAAGCCTTTGATTCCTTAAAGAAGGGAACAGATAAGCAAGCGAGTACGCTTGTCCATGGTGTTACTTTGGGGTATGAGGGATGCTTGGGTCAGCCGACCGCTCAGTTCCCGCCTTGTCTCAGATCTGCCTCACTGCCAATAGGTAGCATCCCTCAGCCCTACTGTTACCCCAGGCTGGACGCAAAGCCAGCGCACCACCGCGCTCAGTGGAAAGGGGCGGGGCGAAGCCTGTCCCAGGGGCGGGGCCCGGTGCGTCCCATATCCTGGGCGGTCCCGCCCCCTCCCTCCCGCGCTCCCCGCGCTCGGGCGCCGTGGAGCTGTCCAGCTTCAGAGCCGGAGCCAGCCGCCTCCCGCGCACACCACACCGCCTCCGCGCGGGTCCCTGCGCCGCCCGCCCGCCCGCGCCGGCCCTGCCCCGCCCCGCCGTTGCCGGTCCACTGCTCCCCGCGGGCCGGAGCCGGCCAAGCGCCTGCCCGCTGGGGCTCTGAACCGCGCGGCGGGGCCGGGAGCCAGGGACCCGCCAAGCAGAGCGGTGGCCCCAGACGGCTGCCAGAGGGGCGGCCAAGCGTGGATGCGGCGGGAGCCGGAAGCTTTAAGCAGCCCGCGCTGTCTCTGCCCCCGGGCGCCCTATGGCTTGAAGGTAAGAGCCAGAAGAATGAGGCTACAGGCAACCAGGGAGACAAGGTTACAGGGAGAGGAGGCGGGAACTCGGAGGGCAGTGCAGCCAGGACCAGAAGTTTGTCTTGCCAATCCAGTGCCATCTGTCTGGAGCGCCCCACCTCTGGCCGAGCTCTCCAAGGACTCTCTGTTGGGCCTCTTGCATCAGGGGGCAGCCCAGACTCATAGACTGCCATCCCCTCTCTTTCCATCCAGCAACCATCACGCCTCCCTAGTGGGAATCCTCTCTCAGGGCTGTAGCGGGCGGGGCCGGGGCAGCTCCCCACGGAGCGCTGAGAGCGAGCCCCGCTGAGTCGTAGCTTTGGAGAGCTTCGGACGATCCCGGAAGGGCACTTTCAGCCATGCACTGAGTCTAGGACTCCACGGCGCACTGCCCGGGTTTCCTACTACCTAGGAAGGAAAAGGGTTGTTCTTGTCAACTCTGTATTTGTGGGACCTTAGACTTTTCAGTTTCTAAGGACAGAAGCCAAGGATGGAAGAGAGACTGGTTCTGCCTTTACTCTCCCACTGCCTGATGTGCCTCTGTCCTTGGTACTGAATTTACCTTCTTCGTTGTTTCTTGGTTTGCGATCCAGTGGAGGAGGGAGTACTGGGTTTCAGACCTATCTCGATCTGGGGATGTGGGTGATGGCGGGAGCAGAAGCAGAGGGTGACTGTCCAACTCTGGAATGGATCTAGAGCCCCGAGGGGGCTGTGTGCAGAGACAGGGGGCAGCTCCAAGAGCCAGAGCGCTTCCTCCTTCTTGTCTATGAACGGCAGCCTGTGAGTGGCTCCTCTCGAAGAGAAAGAGGTAAGAGGGTGCGTGTGCATCTACACAATGGGCTTTGACATGGGCACGAGTCACAAAACTGCAGCTCCTTAGGGACAGGCCCTTCTTCAGCCACAGAGAAGTCCTTGCCCCACCTGGCACCCCACTACTTTTTGTCTTGGGGGCTCCTGGGGCTAGGAGAGGCGTGAGGCACT
This sequence comes from Scalopus aquaticus, assembly GCA_004024925.1. NCBI lineage: Eukaryota > Metazoa > Chordata > Mammalia > Eulipotyphla > Talpidae > Scalopus > Scalopus aquaticus. The sequence continues at coordinate 107,021 of PVIJ01002438.1, read as the reverse complement.
TTGTGGATCCCTCTTCAGTTCTCTCTACAGATCCAACCATTTCTAGATTTAACTAGGCTACAAACCTTTCAGGCTAATCCTTGCTCCTCCCCAGGAAATAGATGTTCAGTGGTACAGTGCTTATCCCTGATTCATCCTGCAGCATTAGGACCACTTAAAAAAGAAATTATTCTTCTCATCTTTCCCCCTGTTGCCACTGTTTGATAAGGGTGGACAGAGAGAGAGAAGCCGTGGGGAACGTGACCAATTGTAAGGGAATCAATGAGCTCTTTTTCTAGGTCCCAGTTCCCAGTGTTTGACTTCTCTGCTTCAAAATGCCTGTATATTTGAGTGTGTGTGTGGGGAGGGGTCAGGGAGTTGGGGGGAGATGTTGATATTATCTCTGAAATCAGACATCTCACAGGGAAGAAGTTTGAAAGGTTAGATCTACAGCCAAGTGAGGGCCGTGGTAGCCCCAGCCTGGTCTCCTGAAGTATGTTTGAGTTCCTTCTCTCTATTCCATACTGCCTGGGGATGAAAGCTCCCTGGAAGTAGAGCTTCAGATTTGTTGTAGAGGTCAGGGGCAGCGCTTCTCTGGGCTTCTTTTTCAGTTTTTGTTTTCATGAACCCCCTGCATCTGAATTGCCTGGGTAGCTTGTTAAATGTATATATTTCTGGTTCATCCCTGAATGAGAACCTCAAGGTGAGGCTTAGGAATGTATATTTTAACAATATTTCTGGGTGAGTCATTAACACTGGGTTAAGAAATCACCTCTCAAAAAAGTTCAGAGTCCCTTAACTAGGGGGAGTGTGGTTATGGTCTTGAATCACTCCTTGCCTCATGCAGTTTTATGTGCTAAATCCTTCAGGTATGAGCCTGTTGATGGAAAAGCTACCCCCTGGCCTCAGCCCCTTTGCTACAATAAAGGATGAATACAGTCAATCTCCTCTCCCCAGGATCCTCCCGGTCACCCCTCTTTCTAAACAGATTTTGGGCCTCTCTAAGAATCACATATGGCTTTAGGTTGACCTGTGTAAATATTAACTGGCCCGCTTTGGGGGACAGCCCAGTGTATTCTTCCTCCCCTCCCCTTCTGGGGGAATTATTGTTTTGCATTATACATGTGCTGTGATCTGCTAACCCAACTGCTCCTGAAATGCCAAGGAGTGATTAGTTCAGCTTAGTAGCACGTCATGTTCCCCAAGGCTGGGTGCCACCCGGGCTCTGCTCACAGCGACATATTGACTGTATTGGTTTGGCTCTTGTGCTCTATAACTGGGAAGCTTGTAGGGGCAAATGAGGCCAGTAATGATGCTTGTGGACTTGTCAGTCTTCTACCTTCACTTGCAAGGTTGGATTATTCCTGTCTAGAACGTGTAGTGACACTTGAGAATCTGAACCTAAGAAAGAACCTCTCTGTTCTTCCTCCTGCGAGGGAAAACAAAGGGAGCTCAAAGGCTCATAAAAAATAGGGTCTCATCAAAGTGGGGAAGGGATGGAGTTGACTTTGGTGGAGGATTATTAGGACTTTGGTGATAGCATATGTTTGTAGAGGTATGAACCTCTACCCCTAAATCATATACAATGTAGTAAAACCTAATGTCACCGGTGGTCTCATATACATCTGAGATTGACCTGCCAAAGCTAGACTGGGCTAAGGTCACTGTTGTCTGAGAACACATGTGTAAGGAGAAAGGCGTAATGATTTGACCTGGAAAGAGCTGTTTCCATCTTCCCTGTGAGTGACAATAAATTTTGGGGTTGAGGAAGAACCTTGGCTGCAGTGATAACACAGTGTGGGTATCAGAGGAGAGGAAGGAGAGACTTTCTTAAGCCAACTCTGCCCCTTCCAATGACTCATATTATTTGACCTGCCACCCCCCATTTCTCCCTCCTTTGTGGGTTAGTACTTTTGAGTTGGCAGCAGTGAAGGTGTTTTGGTACCTGAGAGGGGAGAGGAGATTTGCATTTCTATAATGCCAGGAACCCCACCTTCATCTTCATGTTCTTTCGGCATCAGGTTGTATATGGAAGGTCATAGCAGGTTGTATGTCAAAAGTCACAGTAAGTTGTATATCATAGGACACAGTAACCTAAGATCTGAGGTCTTGAAAGTAAAATGACTGCCTAGGCAGTCCCGTTCCTTGGGGACATAGTTGCCAGGCTAGGACTTTAAATCCTTAGATTATCTGGGCTCCTCGGAGCGCATCCTGGAGGACCCTGTCTCCAGGCTATTTTCCTTGAGTCCAGAAATATGATGGTCTCTCCCCTGTTATTAAAGTTCTCCTAAAAAGCAGCAGTGTAAGCTTCCTAGTTCCAGCGCATTGGAACTGGACTCAGCAACCCAAACCTCTTTCTCCGACTGGATATCTCTACTGAGCAAATGAGTGCCCTGCATGCAGGAACTGCGTGGGAACCACAGGCAGGCAGCGGGAGGGCACCACTGGGTTCATTTTCTCAGCAGGCACCTCCCCTGTGTGTGACCTGTCTTAGCTGAACCCTTGACCTGTGTTTCCTTCCTCCCACTCCCGCTAGGGCACCTTTAGCCCTGGGAGGGCTGCAAGATTTGGTTTTGGGATTGTGTGTAAGGCTCTCCAAGATACTAAACAGAGCCACTGTGGGGTAGGGGTGGAGGCGTGGGGGAGGGATGCAAATTACTTACTTATTTGCCAGTCCTAGCCAGTAGACTGATATTATTTGCAATCTTTTTAATTACTCTGATAGTGTGGGAATCCAGTGTTAATATACCTTTGTTTCTCACCTGTCCCCATCAACAATCTAGTTGAAGATTTCTTTCTTTCTTTTTTTTTAACAATGGAATCATATTGTCTAAATGCATAGGCTCGGAAAATAGCTTGATTATAGTGTCAGTGCATGTGGGAGGAGGAGTAAAACTCTAAGATTCAGCCACTTGGCTTGCTCCTGTTTGGGTCCAGAGAAAGGAGTGAAACTTGCCTTTCCGGACTGCATACTTTCCTCTGCTTGTCCCTTTCACCTCAGTCTGATAAATGGGTTAAAGTAACACTCTTGGCAGCTTGGTTGTCCTCTGGGAAAGTGCAGCCTTCTCGCTCCCTAGGAGACATAGGAAGGTTTCTCTGCAGGGGAGCCAAGGTCCCTGCTGGCTCCAGTGTACAGGGAGGAACCAGAGATGACGTACCAGGACCTGGGGTCTCCCCCCTCCCCTGGATGGAAGAGGCTGTGATGCTGCAGTGTCCCACTCAGAGATGGGGGGCACTAGGGCATCTGGGAGGGTCTAGGGTAGTCTATGGGAGTGGGATCCCAGAAAAAGTGGACTCTCAGGGGCCCTTGGAAGAAGCTGATGTTAGACATGCATTGTACACAGATATCAGCTTAGTGCATTTTGGGTAATTTTGCATAATCTGATGGCACCGGCAAGGATTTTCATTTTCCTGGAGATGGGAATTCTTTGCTGCCTGCAGGATGGGAGGATAAACAGGGAGGACCTCTGGCTTTCCCTGGAGCCCTTTGAATAATGTCAGCATGCTCCCAGACAGAGGGGAAGTGAAATCAGGCAGACTTAGCTCCCAGAGGCCCCCATCAGCCTATGCAGACCCACTTCCAGGGTGGGGCAGCTCAGCAGAGACCACAGCCGTTGCCTCAGGACATTCCTTGCAGGTAAATGTCTGGGAGCCACAGTGAGTACTGGGCCCATCCATTCGTCTTTGGGCTTCTTCAGAATGTGCCTGCCCTTCTCGTTTCCACCCCTGCCTTGTTGTTATTGTTTGGATTCTAAGTGGCCCAGCAGGGGAAAAGCATTAGAAATGAAATTATTTTTGTTACACGCTGTATAATTGCCTCCTCTCCTTCCTGTTACCCCAGGCAGCAACCTCACTAGCAATTCCCCAGAAACCCTCAGCTTGGGAAAGTGGCTTACTCACAGACTTCCTCAGAGGGGCTGCATTTAGCAAGTGATCCTGCTCACCCATCCCTCCAAGGCTGGCCTGCTCACAAAGCAGCCAGCATTTCTTATGCCTTTGCTGTGTGCAGAGTACTGTGCTGAGCACTTGACGTGTGTTTGTGTGTGTTATTTATTTATTTATTTTAAAGATTTATTTATACAAGCTGGGGTACAGGCCAGAGGCGTGGGGCGGCGAGAGGGTTCACCAGAGACAGAGTGGGGAGCAGAACAGGCAGGTCAGAAATACACTGCTGAGGGGAGCAGCGGGCGAGGCAGGAGAGGTCCATGTGGGATTCTCCCGGCTGGGTGTCGAACCCGCACCGCGCGCTGCCGACAGCTCCACAGCGCAACGCTCAACCGCTGCGCCACCAGGGAGGCCCCTGTGTGTGTTATTTTAATTGCTGATCCTACAATAACCTTCTGAGGCAGGCACTATCATTATCCCCATTTCACAGAGGAAGACTCTGGACTTTGAGACATGAGTGATTTGGACAAGGTCACAGGGTTAATGTGTAATGTGGAGATGCAGAGTCAGATGCTAAAGCAATAGCTCTCTGACCTATGCAAGTGACATACAGAATAAGAGAGGGAGAATAGGGAGAAGGCACTTTCTTTAAGACACTGAAGAGACAGTGAGCTTTGTATATAATACTAGGAAAGGAGGAGCTAGCAAGAGAGAGAAAAATGGATGAAGTAACTTCTTGAGATTCTTGAAGCCGAGGCCATCTAAGAACTGTCATTTTAAACTTGAATCTGGACCCCTTTGGATAAAATACAGTGGTGATGACCCTTAACACTGGGCATAGAGGGAAAAGAAACAGGAGCTGAAGGGAGGCAGGGTCAGCCAAGCCTTCTACTTGAGAGGGAGACAGGAGAAGAGGTGCGGGCCCATGGGAGGGATGGCCTTCCCATGAGACTGGTCTGAGACTGTGACAACATCACCTCCTCCCCACATCTCTGTTAGGCTAACTGAACTGTCCAGAGGATGAAACTCAGATGTTGGCCAACCTTTTTTAGGCCTTTGGTGTTGCTTTCTTACGACACTAGGTCCATCCCCCAACCCCAGCCAAACATCTTGATTTTACAGGAAGGGCCCGCTAGGAAGCCTGCCTGGGATAGTGCACAGATGCAAGATTAGCTCACGAGAACTGTCTTTTTATTTTTTCAAGAGTTATTTATTTATGCATACAAGGTGGGCTGTTAGCCAGAGGTGTGGAGGGGTGAGAGGATTCACCAGAGACAGAGCGGGGAGCAGAACAGGCAGAGTGACTGAAATACATGCTGAGGGGAGCAGCGGGGGAAACAGAAGAGGTCTGCTGCACCATGTGGGAGCTTGAACTCAACTCGTGCTGCAGTGACTGTGGATAGCTTCATAGTGCTGAGGCTTAACCCCTTGCGCCACTAGGGAGGCCCAGAGAACTGTCTTTGAGGACTAACGGATCACTGCTTTTCTGGTAGACAGAAACAGGAGAGGCCTGGCTGTCCCTGGGCGGGACACCTAATCAGTTTCTTTGGGTACAAACCGTGGGAACTGTTTATATACTACGTGCTAATTAGACTTCCTATGCTTCAACAGAGCTGAGGACACCATCGAAATGACGAGTTAATGGTGTTCACCTCACAATAAACTGGAAGTCTAGCATGTGTTGTGGAACTTCACCATTTACTGACATTTGGTCCCTTATTAAAATCCTTTGAAAACATATTATAGCATGTAAGGGTCTGGAGTAGGTGACGAAAATTTGAATCCTGGCTATAGTAGCGTGTTACCTCAAGCAAGTTGGTTAGCCTCTATCATCGTGGGTGTCTTACCTGTAGGTGGGGATGCTAATTCTGACCTCATAGGGTTGTATTGATTAGTGAAGGTGGTAATAGACATTTGAGAGAATCCCTGGTGAAGTAAGCTGCCATCGGAGTTCCTGCCACGGCTGTTATTGCCACTAACTAACTTGAGGGCGGAGGGACATTTTCAGCTGCTTTCCTTTTGGACTAGCTCAGCACCTGATTTTACATGTCTGAAAGTTGGTTATTTCCACAAGTTTCATATATTCAAGCTTACATTCCTTTCTTATGTCCCCACTTCTCTGTACCACAGTTCTTTGAGCCTCACTTGTAGGGAGTTCTTACTCATCTTGAGCAAGAGGGGTTCCAGCTGCTTTGAGTTCAGTTCAGCTGAACTCCCATCTTATCCCACACAGGCCAGGAAGAGCCAGCGACCTTCATGGGGATGGCTTTGCAAAGACTCCTGTTTCCCACTGGCTTTCTGAGTCTTTCATCTGCTTCCTCATACTTAGAACCTTCTTGATTGGCCTTGCCACAAGATGGGGTGCACTGTGGCACTGGCTGCTTTTTATTAAAAATGAAAAAAAAGAGAATGTGCTGGTTCCCAAGGGCAAGGAGACTTTTCTTTCTTCAGATGGAGAGGGCTGAAAAGTCTCACAATGAGAAGACCCCCCCAAACTGGCAGAAATACATGCTTTTCCACCTCTGAGGTCATTAATGGCAGGAACAAATGCCACCCATTTGTTGGATGAAATATGGCCCTGTTTGAGAAAGGAGTATGGACGAGAGTAGCTTCTGGCCTTGGGACTCTCCAATCCTGAAAACTACTCTTTGGCATCTTTCTTTTTATGTGAATTTTTCCTTGGGGAGGACTCCTTCCTAAATTGATATACCAACTTTTGGCCAACTAGAGAGATGTGCTGTTCAGCAGTGGTAGGAGATTTCTGAGGGCACTGCATGTGCTCTGTTCTCTGGCCGTCTTGTGGTCATTCCTTTCTTAGAGTCTGGGCTCCCTCAGCTCTCCCATTCATTAACAGTAGGGCTGACAGGAGAAGTATATTAGCAAGCAGAAATAATCAGTAGCATCTAGGGTCCCAGGTAAAGGGTGTCAGACCCCTCCAAAGTGGATCCCTTCTTTCAAGCACAATGGGATTCCTTGAGCAATATGTACAGATGACTAAGGGCACCAAGTCTGCCCTCGGCAGGTCTGGTGAGTGGGGGTGAGGGGAAGGGAGGTCATAACTTCCCCATAGTGGCTCTTACTTGAAGTCCAACGGGAGTGACCACCAGTGTGTGAGGCATCCTCTGCTGGGTGAGAGGGTCGGCAAAATTCTTCCTGCCTCTCTCATCCTCAGCTCTCTGATTACCGTTGTGCCCGCATTATAGTTTGGTGACAGAATTCACAGTTGTTGTGGGGCATTAAAGTAGGGGGATATTGAAGAGTTGGAGCCTGCTTCAGTCAGATGCACGTGGAGGAAGAGTGGGCATTGGTGAGCTGTCAAGGAAGCACAGACAGAGGAGCCGGGGAGGTCAGCACAGGCCGGACGACACGCTTGAAGGAATAGTTGGGAGTTGTCTTTGGAACTCTGGTGGTTTCTTTTGAAGCTGGGATTTAGAGTTTGGGGAACTGGGCTGATCACTGGTTTATAAGGTGCAAATAACATTCATCTATGTGAGACCCTTTAAAGGCAATAATAATTTGATTGCTTCTAAAAAGTAGGATACCCACTCCCTGCCCATCTGGCTTTTCATACGCCAGAGTGATTCTGACTTTGAGGTCAGCTCGATGTGGTCTCATTTGACCAGCCATTTGACCACAACCAAATTATTATAATCCCTTTGAGAGTCAGGGTTTTCCTCCATAAAATAGGGATCACCTTGACACATCATAGGGTTTTGTGGGAAGTAAATGAATTGTGCATGTAGACTGTTTAGCCGAGTGCCTGACTCAACAAAATTCATTATCATTCTGCTTATCGTAATTATCAGGGGGGCATACAAATGTCCACAGAATCCTTTCCAATCTGGACTCCCTTCTGGAGGGAAGAAGGATATTGCAGATGAAATTAAATAGGGTGTGACGTGACTCGTGTTGTTTTCGAAAGTATCCAACGTCACACAGCTGGACAGTGGCGAGCAGAACTAGAGCTCACTTCTGTCCGGGCCCTTTCTGCTGTGCTCTGCTGTCTTCAGCCTCAGGTTAGAATATGGAGCATTCCAACCTGGGCTGGGATCCCTCCTCTTTCTGACCTAGTATGCGGTATAGGATTTATCACACTGCTTTCTCTGCTAGATGGTAATCCCTTGCAGGTGAGAATGAAATACTTACCGCTCCAAGCTCAGGTATCAGTCCACCCACTGCACTGTACATGGCAGGACTATCATCAGGGAGCCTTCCCTCACCATAAACAGAGTAGTAAGACAGGAGGAACTCACCCTGAAAGCCCCTATAATTTTCAAGCAGGCTAGAAAATTTCTGCAGCAAGTGATTTAGACTGGAGCCATTCTAGCATGTGAAAGCTGCGAAGAACCTTCAGAACTTAGCTCTTTGTGCATGGATCAGAAGATTGTGTCCAGGGAGGAAGGAGAGACATCTGGGGTCTCATGACCTGGCCATTTCCCACCTGCCAAAGCAGCGCCCTGCCTGGGCCTGAGAGCTCAAGATGGTTTTGACATACTGCATGGTCTCAGGTAACCTCCCCAATTTAGCCGGCTCCAGAAATCATCCCCTGGGCCTCCCTTCCCATGCTTAGGCCGACAAATTTTTGGTGATCGTTATTACTCATCTCTACCCTACTATACATGAGAGAAATATAAAGTGAGGCCCATTTGGCACATAATATTTTGAGGAGCTCCCAGCTTGAGAGTGATGGGACAATAAAGCCACGAACATTCCCTAGTTCCTCACAGAAAAGCAGATCACCTGCAAGCTGGTGCTATGACAAATGACATGCAAGAGCCCTTGAGGCTACATTGTTGTCCTTAGTACTAACATAATAAGGTGCACTGATGAACTCCTTTGTCAGCAGCAGGTCTTAGGACTGGGCAGCAAGGAGGGGACAGGAGAAGGGGTAGTTCTCATGTCCTGTAAGGGAGGTAGAGTGGGCTGTCAATCAATGCAGTAGTTCCTCTCTTAGCTGACGCTGTGCTCTCTGTGGTGTCAGTAAGCGTGGTCAGCTATGGCCTGAAAACATTCCTTATGGTCAGAGAGAGACAGAGAGTGAATCCCATTAGCATTACTTTGATCACAGTATTCTATTTGATTATATTATTGTTGTTATTCTAACTGTGTCTGATTTATAAATTAAACATCATAGATAAGGTTTGGTACTCCCCATGGTTTCAGGAATCCAGCGGGGTCTTGGAATCCCGTCCCCCTCTGTGGATAAGGGGGGGAGCACTGTGACTGTTGCACGTGTCCATGCATGCAGGCGTGTGTGAACACTGGACTCTTGAAAGGTAGATTGACATTTGCCTCAAAGCTGATGTATCGCATCCTAAAGGAACTGGGTTCCACCAGCCCGCAGGAACTGCCAGAAGCCAGCAGCCAGCCCAGAGAAACCACGTGCCCACTGGCTTCCTTCCTTTTACTTGGCTCCTGGGAAAAGTGCTTGGAGCAGGACAGCTGCGGGCCTGTAGGTTCCCTGAGCCTCAGGGTCTGGAGAAGCTCTCCAGAGAGAGGTGAAAAGTGGGCTGACCTCTGTCAAGTGCACAGCAGGTGCATTAAACATTATAGGATCAAGTAAGCTTAGGAGACATATTCATTTCCTCCAGTTGCCATAACAAAGCATCACCAACCAATGGCTTAAACAATGGAAACTTACTCCCGCACAGCTGTGGAGGCGGAAGTCTGACATTGAGGCCCTCGGCTCTTCCCGGCCTCTTCCAGCTTCTCCGGACTTCTGCTGCTCCCTGCCTTGTGGGGTCCTGGCTCCAGTCTCTGCCTCCGTCTTCACGTCATCCGTGCCTCTCCTCTCCTCTCCTCTCCTCTCCTCTCCTCTCCTCTGCTCTCCTCTCCTTATAGGGAGAGCAGACACTGGATTTAGGCTGTGAAGGGAGCCTCCTTTTCCACCCTGCACGCAGTATCATCCCTCGCTATCCTTACTGAATTTCATTGCAAAGACCTGTTTCCGCATAAGGTTCTGAACGAGCATGGGTTTGAGACACCATCCAACCCGCTGTAGGGAGTTTCCTGCCTCCTGGTCCCTGTGACCCTTCCGCCTCTTCCGGGGCAGGACTATTTCCTGCCCAGTCACCTGTTCTTGGAACAGCTGCCGCTTATCTAATTGAAGCCTCATCTTGTTAGAAGGCAAATAAGGACAGGAAAGAAAGCAATTAGTACGACTGGAGTCTGGGATTAAAGGGGATTCACTGACCTGCTGGGGCGAGGGTTAGCACGGGAAGGTAAAGGGAGCTTGAAGGAAGACAGGAAGAAAGGGGGTCTCTGTAGTGGTCGGAAAGGGGAGGCCTGTGGGAACCTGAATTCCTGCAGCCCTGGGGCTCAGGCCCAGAGGGGGTGATGGCTGGGCATGGAGACAGTGCACCTTACACTGCCACAAGAAACTCAGAGATCTGGAGTTGTTCACGCAACGCTCATTCCGGAAGCATTTATTTAGTGCCTCCTGGTTGCTGGACCCTCGGTCTAACGCTTTCACTTCACAAGTAGAACACCAAGTGGATTCTCCAAGGTCTCTTGGGGGACAGAGTTGGGACCAAAAATCTAAGTCTTCTCTCAAAGTGTCTCAACCAAAGCAATATCCTTCTCTTTTCTACTCCCCTCTGTCCTGGGACCCTTGGCCTCTGCCAGGGATTGGGAGAAAGAGTAACAGTTCTGGCATCTGGACAGGCTTGATCCTACACAGAATATGGCCCCAGAAGTCAATTTACTTCTGTTCCTTGGTGTGTTGGAGACAGCGTCCCAAGGCAGGTGAGGCAGGTGTCAAGACTTCTACCTCTGAGGTCAGCTTTGCTTGGGGAGAACGAAGGGGAGCGCGAGACTGCTGTGGAAGAAGAGCTGGCACTTCCCCACACCCAGATAGCACAGCCGTAGCCCTAGGGGGACTCCATCATTCACTTTGCCTCTCTGGCCAGGCCTCAAGGACAGAGGGACGCTGGTGGTGCTAGGGATTTTTCTGGGTGTTTGGGCATGGGTCACATGCAAATAAAGGTCTGTCCGATTCTCCTGCCTGTGGTCCAGCCCTGGCAGCCAATGTGGGGCCGCCTGGAGTGCCTCCCAGGGGGCTGGAAAGCCTGCCTGCTGGGCTTTCCAACCTGCATGTTGTCTGCGGTGATCCATAGTAGCTGCTTAGTAAGTCTGTGCTAAACAACTTGAGTCAGCCCAGCGAGAAAACTGAATTCCCTCACTGGTGAGTGAGGAGGTGTCAGAGCAGGAGGTGTGGTGGGGGCCGGGGGGGAGGAAGGGGTGCATTTCCAAGAAGCGGTTCTCAGTTCAGTTTTGGGACGAGAGACCTTAGAGGCTCAGTCTGGGGCTTGGCATGGGGACTTCCCCAGCTCTTGGAGCCCCCAGGATGCCAGCAGCCCCCACCCTCTGGCCTCGTCCATCTCTTCTGCCTCTGTGAGCAGTTGCCTGCCCTCTGCTACATCTGCCCTCTCTGTCTCCATGGTAATGTCACAGCCCTTGGAGTCCACTCTCCTGGAGTGGGGGGAGGGGAGGAAAGGGCATGGACACCCAGGGGACCTGCAGTGTCTGAGGACCTCTTCTAGCCAGTGACGCTCCAGCAGGCCAGGGAACGGGGCCCCCACCAAAGAGTAGTGGTGATTGGCGCCGGGTGGAGGACCCCTCAGCAGCACCACAGCAGTTCTTGTGTCTGTAAGGAACTGGGTGCTCCTGAGCAGCAGGAGCGCTGCTGACCTGGGTAGGGAAAGGGGCCTTTTGGAGGCAAGTAGATCCCCTTGGGTGGGAGTCACAGACAGTCCAGCCGGGACAGGCCAGGGTTCTCTGTGGCCCAGGGAACCTTCCCATCTGGGTATCCCCAAGGTTCTCTCCTCCCACCCCATCTTACCAGGCAGTGAACATTACTCCACCTACTCAAGGGTCTGGTGGGACAGCTCACAGGCTCTGTGGGATTGAGGGTGCCCTGGAGCTGGGTGGAGGGTGGCAGTGCCAGCTGGGTGAATACAAGGTCCACAACAAACAGCCACTGGCCACTTTGGGCCTAGGAGTAGCCTGGTCACATGATCCATGACAAAGGTTGAAATGAGCGTTGCCCTCAAGCTAGTCATTTGCTTAAAGTCTCTGAGTTTCAGTTCTCTAGACACAGAGAACCAAGAAAACCTAACTGGATGCATATAAAATGCAAATAAATGAGATGTGGTGCCAAAATCCAGTATATTTCTGCCAGAACATGCACAGCACAGCTCCTTGGAGCTGCCAGCCCAGGTTCTTGGTGATGTGGCAATCTGCTCATTTGCTGAACTTTCTTTCTATGCAATTTAGACCCACGGCTTACTTCACAGGCGTCAAGTGAGTCAGGAGTCTTGCTCTAGTCTCAGTTCCATTACTCTGTTATCGAAAAGCTTATTCTTCCATTTGTTAAAACAGTAAGGAAGATTTTATTGAGGCCTACTTTGATACCTATCACAATCAGAGAGGGATCCACCTCAATTCTGAAGATACAGAGACAGCTGGGGATTTAAAAGCAGTCAGGGGTTCAGTGGATGAAAAGTTACTAAGGGGAGACACCAAGGAGAGGGGAATTCTTGCTGAAACTGGGCGAGGCAGGTCCAAGGCAGGGAGGGCCCTAGGATGAGGCCTAGTTCAAAACAGGGCTCAGAAGAACCGAACTAAAGTTTGGTCAACCCGAATCCTATTTCTCCCCTGATGTGACTGGGCTGGGTGAAGTCCCTTCCCGTGAGGAGAGATGAGCACCAGCTGCTGCCCCCAGCCCACCTGCTCTCCCAGAGCGGCGCTTGGGGGTCACAGTCTCTTTAAAACACATCCTCCACTGAGGTGTTAATTTTATAATCAGAGACTTTCTAGCCTGTAATAATGTTCAACTTCTCCAAGCAAATAACAAGAACTTTTCAAAACAGACTGTACTCTATGCCACCTGCACATCTCTAATCCTCAAGACAGATTTGTGACAGTATAAGAGATAAGCACTGTTATGTCATTTTACAGATGAGGAAACTGAGTCCCAGAGATTTCAAGTAAATGTACTCAAGGCCACAGCTCGTGAGAACAGGAGATAGGCCCTTGAGCCCAGGTCTGCCTGGTACCACTGGGCCGTGTTAAGCAATCCCTCCCACACGCTAGGGCTCTCCTCTTCACCCTCCTCACAGTCCATGCCCCACGGTAATTATACTGACTGGCCTCTCCTCTCCTCCCATCCCCCATAGGGCGCTAATGAGGGCATCTCCGGCTCCTTTTTATTTAGTGCATGATCGACCCAAATGTTTGTGGAGTGAATGTATGAAAAAAGAACGGAGTATATTCCCCAAATTAGGAACCGGCTAAGTTAGAGCTTGCTTTTGAATGTATAAACGTGCTCCCGGTGCTCAGCGCAGGATGGGCCCTCAGTGAACAAACCGATTCCCACGCACATGCACGTGCACGGCCAGTGTGCTCTTGCGGGTCTCGTGGCGATGCGCACAGCACTGACGGTGATGGGCCAGCACTTTTGTTTCCGTTTGAATACTACGTGTCCATTCAAACAAAGGAGTTGAACTTGGCTGACACATTAGGAGAAAGCACTAGCGACTCTTGGTCCCCTGCTTCAGAACCAGAAGGCGTTTGCAGGTCAGCAAACACTGAGAAGCAGTAAACACAACCCTTTCCTCTTCTTTTCCTGTGGTGTTTGTAGGCCTAGCCTGACCTCTGTGTCACTCACGTGGCCAAAGATCACAAATGCCAAAGGAGAGTCAAGGCACTTGGAATGAGGAAACTGGCGAGACAGGTGTTGATCAAAATGTGAACGCTTTTTATTTTTAATTTAAAAGATGATATGGTGCGTGTATTATGGGATATGTGTGTTTATGTGCCAAAATCACTAAGTGCTCAGGTTAGTTGCCTTTTAGCCACCTGAGTCTTTGCCTCTGGCAGTTGTTTTTCTAATTGCAGGTCTTGGCTGTGCCACGAGTTCGCTGGGAGCCCCAAGGGGAGCTAAGAAAGTCTTGTTCTGCCCTTTTAATCCTTTGTAGTCCGTCTGGCCTCCCCACCGCCCACCACTCTGGGGCTGAGGAGGGTGCAGGGCTTTGATGCCCCCCTGCACCCCCCCCCAGTGGGCAGCCCTGGGAGCCAGGGGCTCTGTTAGGTTCAGCTTCCAGGGCTAGGCCATAATTGGCCCTGGCTGTAATGAGCTGGACCAAGGTGATGAGAGCTCATCAGCCTGGGAACTGCTACCTGCAGAGGGAGCAGGACCAACATCAAACCAGCAGCCTGGAGAGCTGCCACTAGGACAGCACATAATTTCCAAATTAGATCTTTCTGGGGCCTGGATTTTGCGGTGCAGACAGAGCTCAGAGGCAGCTCTGGCTGAAGCTGCAGAAAGCAGGCAAATGGAAGTCTTGTTGGAAGGTAACGCATTCACAGCCAACAGGACCAACTTCCCTCTCAGCCTTTTGCATTTAGATGCAAAGGGGGTTTTTGTCTCAAGGAGGTCCTGAAACTTGCTGTGGCCTAGGTTCTGGGGGTGGAGGGGGATTCCAGAGCTTAGGTTTTGGGGTGCTACCTTTTGGAAGCCTCTAGCAGAACACAGAATGGTGGGAGCCAGGGAAGCCAGAGCTGGTGAAGAGCTGGCTCTATTGAACTCTTTCAACTCCACGGGAGCAGTACTATGAGCGCTGTGGGTTTCCTGTCTGGAAAGATGCAGAAGCATCCAGGCCACCAGTCTCGTGCTATAGACAAGGAAGAGGTCATTTTTTCTGTTGACGTAAAGCTTTCTATGATGGGAGGAATGGCTATTTATTGAACAAAACAACACACATGAAAGGGATATACATCCCTATCCCTAGCCTTTAATTGTGCAGGCCCACTGAGTGCAGCAATGCCATGTCAGGGTGTGGCTATGGCCACTGAGCCTCACAGAGGTGGAATGACTGGTCCCAGGAAGTGGCTTAGTTAGCATTCAAATGCTACCCCATTTCTCAGTTCCAACAGCTGCCTTAACTCCTCTCTCCACCCCTCAGGGAGATCACCCCTCAGGGAGATCACCTCCCTCATTGCCCAGTAGCTGCTTGGTGCAGGGTAGGCAATGCATATTTATTAAGGACAATGATTGCATTTGTTTTAAGAATTCTTGTGCAGTTACTTCCCCTGTCCTAATAGCTCTGGAGGCTGGCAACTTACTGATATTTGTTTAGTCTCGTGAGCAAGTGGTAGGAAGGTCATCTCCAGCATTGGCTGAATCTCAGGTTAGTCCCCGGCCCAGTGGCTCTGTGGATTTGGCTGCCTCTTAGATGACACACACAGAGGCCCACAATGAGCTCCACCCCCTTCTATGAGGCAAGTAGGAGAAAGGAAGGTGAATTCAATTTAGAACCACTATTAATTTCTTTTACTCTCTTTTTTTTTTATTGTGGTAAAAGACCACATATCCATCTTAACCAATTTTAAGTGTGCAGTCCAAGCATTATTAAGTATACTACTATTTAAGTATATATACTAAGTAAATCTATTACATTCTATAACAGAATGTAATACCTTCAGAACCTTCTCATTTTGCAACACTGAAATGCCATACTCATTCAACATCAACCCTCCATTTCCCCTTTTTCCCAGCCCCTGGCTGTCACCATTCCCTGGTAATGTCTATGGTTCTGACTGTGTTAGAGACCTCATGTAAGTGGAATCATGCAGTCTTTGTTCCCTTGTGACTGACTTATTTCACTTAGCACAGCGTCTTCAAGCTTCATTCATGTGATAGCATGTGTGAGAATATCCTTCCTTTTTAAGGCTGAATAATATTCCTTTGTGTGTATATACATTACCTTGAAAATATCCATTCATCTACTGAAGGACATTTGAGATGCTTTTACTTCTAGGCTACTATGAATAATGCTGCTTTGAACATGAATGTGCAAATATCTCTTTGACATGCTATTTGCAATACTTTTGGATGTTTACCCAGAAATAGGGTTGCTGGATTATATGTTAACTCTATTTTCAATTTTTTGAGGTATCTCTGTACTGTTCCCCAGAGGTTCCACCATTTTATGTTCCCACCAGCAGTGCACAAGGTGTCTAATTTCTTCAAATCCTTGTCAACACTTTTTAATTTGTTTTTAAATAGCAGCCATCCTAATGGTGTGAGGTGGTATTTCATGGCTTGGATTAGCATTTTTATAATGACTAGTGATGTTGAAGATCTTTTCATAGACTCATTCATTCTTGATGAAGCTGAACAAAGGGATATCCTCAAAGTTGAGAATTAAAAAGTAAGAGAAATTGGGGTTCCATGTACCTTCGTCTGGATATAGGGATGCCAAATATTATGAGTAGAGGGTGATACTTTTCTGCTCTCCCTTCATGAAAAATGAGGTACAAAACATGTACCAATCTCTTGATCAAACTTACTGGGGCCTGACAAGAGTATGTGTGGGAGACCAGGGTGAGTTGAAAGAAGGCACAGGTTACAGAGGATGGGAAAATCCAAGGCAGTAGAGTGATAAGAATTAAAATCCTAAGTCTACCTTCAGTGGTCTGTGTTACCTAAAGCAAATTGCTTAATCTCTCTGAACTCGAATTTCCTCATCTGGAAAATAGATCATTATAAGAGATTCACAAAATTGTGTGTTGGTAAATGTTTTAACAAACAGTTCTCCAAGAAAAAAAATATTGTTCTGATGCATAGCATTTACAGGTTAGGTTGCATTAATACTCAAAACTTTGGTGAACTTCCAGCTGCTAATCTGACATGGTTGGGTGCAGAGTTGGGAGAAAGAGCTGAAGGACCAACTCCAGCCTATCACTGGTCCATATGCAAACTGCCTTTGCCAGGATGGGGGATGTCCAGAGTATGCTAATAGGAGTTCCCTTCCTCCCTTCCCAAACCCCTGGGACTCTGGTGACCTAGGAAAGGCTCATTTCTCCCTGTTCAATATATTGAGCTTCTATTGTTTGCAAATCCTGTTCTAGGAGCAAAGTATAGGGGCAGGAAGAACTGGGAGGAATTTCTCTGAAGCATGAGACCCCCCTCTTGCTTTCAGATCTCCAGCTTGGTTAGGTGGCCCCTCTGATGTGCTGTCACCTCTGTCATGTAGCATTTTAATCCCTGAGCTGTGCTCTCCTTAAAAGCAAGGACTCCATCTCACTTGTTCTGGTATCCACCTTGCCTAGTATGCTGAAGGCATTCAATAAATATTTATCAAATGATTTTATAAACTTGAAACCTACCGTATGAGCCAAAAGGAACACATTTAAGACATTCAGAAAAATAACACAATAGTCAATTATAATTATAAAACTGCTTATTTGATAAGAATCCTACTGCTTTGAAGCATTTTTGTTAACACTGTTAACATTGACTGAGTGCTATGGTATGCCAAGCATCAATTTGATCACTTGGCATACATCATCTCATTTAATCTTTGCAACCAGCCAGTGGGAGTGGGTACTGTTATTAGCATCATCCTCATTTCATGTGAGTGAAATGAGCAGCAGGAGCTAAATAGATTTCCTAATATTTTTTATTGCTGATATTGCATGGTTAGAGTTATAGTATGAACCTAAGGCTTGTGCTCCTTGCTGCCCCATGAAGTAGAAAATGCAGTGTTATATTGATATTCATTATTTGATTATTTACATACTCATGTTATAGGTGAGAAACCTGGAGAGAGAGAGATTTGCCCAAAGTCACACAGCTAACAGGATGCAGAGTCAGGATTAAGACCTGGGCCTTCTAATTTCCAGTGCAATACCCAGTATGATAAAGTTTGTTGTGAGGTACAACCTCTCTTCCAGAGAAGGGCAGTACTGTTGGGATATGAGTAGTCAGGGAAGCCTTCTAGAAGATAGGTGGCTTGCGCTGGATGCTTGAGAGCTGGGAGCTACCTAGTTTAGCATTAATCTTCCAGTCCTCCAACACACACACACACACACACACACACACACACACACACACACACGCACACGCATACTACAGTGGCCCTATCTCAGGCTTTCCAATGTGAAAAGGAAGGGGTAACTTTCGGGCAGGCTCACCCCATCTTATGGAGCCCACAGGAGACGGGCTTGCCAGCTCTTCTCCTGTGTGTTAATTGTTAAGTCATTTGATAATGGGCCCAGTGGCTCTAGGCTGCCCAGCGGCTTTGACTCTCTCATGGTCTTCACCTCTGACTTGTGGTGACTTGTCGTGCTGCTAATTCCTCAGAAAGTGCCTCTTTCCATAGGTAACTGCTCTTGGCCACCTCCTACTTTGGGGGCAGCCCTGCAGCCACCAGGGCCACTCCTGAAGCCATGGATGAACGTTAGATGGGGAGGAAGAATGGGGTGTCCTAGAGGCGGGTCAGGGGTGAGCCATGTGCTTTTGACTGAGGAAGCCCGAGGTGGGGGTGGTGATGAAATGACACAGTGAGCTCATTCAGCGTCTTGACCCTTCCCAGCTGCTGAAATGTCCTGTGAGTGTTTATTTTTTGAGTCATGTAAACTGTTAAAGTAATAATTTCAAAAGGTTAGAAACATATTTCTCAATTACATGTCAAAGATTTATTTAACTCATGAATGAGGGAGCCCACAGAGTGAGAGTTAGGCTGAAAAGATGATACAAGAAGTGCACTACACACATATATGTATATACGAGTGTATACATATCTATATGACAACTCCTTCCATCCATCCACCCATCCATCCATCCATCCATCCACACACTAGATGAAGAAAGGAAGAAAACCGGAAGAAGATTTCTGAATCAAATACAAAACTCTTTAACATCTTATAGGTTAATAAAATAACATTTGGGATTGTCTTTTCTTATTGCAAGGAAGTAGTTCACATATTAGCAGTTTTCTCCATGTGCACTTCTGTCTTATGTAGTTGGACAGTAAATAAACAAAGTACACACCTCTGGAGAGTCAGGTGGGCCTTACTCTCAGGTTTTGGTTACATTTGCTCCATAGTTCAAGGGACTCCGGCTGGGCGCGTGCCATGGGGAATTTGGCCAGCTGCCGAGTGTTCCAGGCCAATTGTCCATCCTGGAAGCTGGAAGGTGCCACAGGGCGGGGGCAGGAGGGGCTGGACCCACTGTGAGGACCAAGCTCAGAACCCTGCTGGTCTCCTCACCTCTGTCCGGAAGGCTTGGCGGGCCACAGGACACCGTGGGCCACCTGGGTTAGCGTCCTTGAGTCAGTGTCTGATCCCTGAGAACTGCACTGCCGTCCTGGTGGGAGGCCCCGGGGCACCTGGGGGAAGGCAGGAGGAAGAGGCATGGCGGGGAAGTTTGGCCCTGTGGGGGGTGTGGGGAGATTTTTTGTGATGCAAGCTAGATGTCCACAAGCACCCCCTTCTCAGGTCAAGTGAGGATTTGGGAGATGCCCACTATTCTGCTTTAAGTAGCTGGTGCTGGGTCTCTGGGAGTCAGACGGCCCGACTGCTGCTCGGAATTTGTTGTCCGTTTGGGCCTGAAGGCAACGTGGGTTTGGAGATTGAGTCTGAGGGGTAGACTGTTGAGATGTAAGTTCTGGTCCTGCCTTCACTACTAAGTGGCTGAGCGACCCTGTGCAAATTAAGAAACCTCTCTGAACCAGCTTCCTCACCTCTTACAGAAGGAATAACAACCCTGCTGCGAGGCCTTTTGGAAAATAGCGAGTGGGTAAACCACGGCTGCTTGTTTAGCTTTGACGTGTTAGATGGTGTGAGTGTAGAATTCAAGCTGGGTCTGACCCCCTGAAGCACTTTGGCTCAGTGTGATAAATTAGTTGCCAGCATTTTAAAATAGGGAGATTTCCAATAATAGGCCAGATTTTGGTCTTCTTTAGAAACACTGGAAGTTTCCGGCACATTCTCCTATGGCAACAATAGAGGAAGGCGCCTCCTTCAAGTGCTGCGTGTTCTCTCCCATCTGCCAGCCCCCACCCACTGCTTCAGTCAGGAACATCGCGTTTATTGAGGGGGCTCGGGTGCCAGGCTCCCCACCGGGGACAGACATACACAAAATGTGAACTGTTAACCCTGCAGTGTGATGAGCGACACAAACAGGGGGTGCCAGTCTGCTCCCCAACTGGTTGTGGCTTCTCTCACTGAGCACTACCCCCAGATGCCTTCCTGGGCTCTCAGCCACCTTGCCCTGACCTTGGGGTGACCTCACTTCTCCTGTAGTGTCTCTGGCTCCTACTGGGAAAGATCAGCTGACTTACCTGAGTCTGCGTCAGATACTAAGGTGAATTCTGCTCTTCCTTCAGCTGTTACTCCAGCTTAAAATCTTGGCCTAAACTCCCAGCAGTCCCCCCGCCCCAGCAGACACTCCCAGCTCTATGTCACATCAGTTATGCTCATGGCATCTATCTATTCAGCATTTCCCTGGCTGAGCTGCGTGCTTTTGTGTGACTCAAGCATGGCTCCACGATTTCAAAGTCTGCCCTTGGCCACTGCCATCTGCTCCTGTCGGGAGGACCGGCGCAGCTCACACGTGGCACACAGAGGCTTGCGTGCTTAGGCCTGATGGATGCTCAGCTCGCCCACCTGCACCTGCCTACTTCCCAGGCTATCTTAGGTCCCCCCGCCCCGCCCTCACCGGGGGCCCAGGTCAGGCCTTCGTTTTAGAATGAAGGTTAGTTGTGAGTATCATCGCACCCGAGCCTCACACACCGCTCCATGGGGGTAGAGGGCAGGGGGCGTGCTGAGCGTGGACAGTCAGGGAAGTCTCTCTGGGAGGCAGGCCTTGCCCTTTGGAGGGCTGGTGGGATTTGGAGAGCCGAGAATGGTGACTGGTGGAGAAATGGCGACATTTAAATTTGCGGGAACAGGGAGGCAGAGGCAAAGTGTGGAGGTAGGAAAAAATCTCAGAACACATCAGCTGCAAGTGAGGGTGGCCTTCCCAGAGGAAATCAGCAGGCTTAGACTCGGAAGCTCACAGGCGGAATTCTAAAGATCCTAGACTACCCTTCTGAGAAGTCATTGAAGGTATTTTGAGCAAGACAGTGCTATGAGCCTGAAGTCAAGGTTTAGGAAGGGGACTTAAGAAGGCAGAATGGCCAGGAAGGCAGATAAGGTAGTTGTGGGAGGGAGACCCCGAGTTCCAGCCTCCTCCTGTCTGCTCACATCCAGGCTCTGGGCCGGCAGGCCTGGCCTTGTTGCATGTGCCAGATTCAACGGAGCTCCCCGGAGGTGACCAGGGAGCGCCTCTCTGCTGTGAGGCTTCAAAGATTCCCCTTCTCACCTCAGCAGAACCGAGTGAGGGTGAGCCCAGCCCTCTCCAGGAGGACAACTGGGCTGAGGAAGGCACAGGGCAGTCTGCTTTCCCCTTGACCTTGAGTGAGGGCAGTTGGCTACCCCAGACCCCTCTGGTCCTGCCTTCCTCTACTTCCTTTCTTTGCTGAAACTGAAACTGGGAGAGGTGATTATGCAGCTGGCATGGGAGTTCCATGTTGCAATTACTGAGACACCAGCTCCTGCAGAGTGTGGCAGCAACTCCTGGCCTTATTAGAGTGGGGAGCAGCTTGGAGGGTGTGCTCTGAGTCTGTGTCTCTCCTGGAATAGCCAAGGCGTCTTCCCAGGGCTGGGGTGTGGATTCTAACTCCTCTGGGCCAGGTGCAGCTCTTGCAGCTCGAAGAAGTCCTGAGCTGGTGCCTCCCAGGCTGGGCTGCCCTGGCTGAAGCTAAATCCCTCCCCCATGCTCTGGGCTACCCTCCGGCCTGTGGTGGAGAGATTCCCCCAGGCTTGCAAAGGGTGTCGGAAGATGTCTGTGTTTTCCTGTCTTAAAGCTCCTTATACCCGGTGACTCACCCACTCGCGGCATCTCCTGCTCCGCCTCCCAGGGCGCCGCCGGCCTCCTGACCGAGGGCCTGCGCTCATGCTCTCTGGTGCTCGTCCCTTTGTAGAGTCTTGCCCTCATGACCATGCGACATCTGTGTTGTGCAGTTATCAAGTGGACAGTTCCCCCCAGTCTGATGGAGGCGGGTGCCCTAGGCTTTCTGAGGACCCGCCGACTGACACCGGCCCCTCAGCAGGCAGGGCTGGGGGTCACGTCGTGGCGGGGGTGGGAGGACATGGGAAGGAGGAAGCTCGGTGGTCTTTGATAGTGCAACTGCATGTATTGGTTACAAAAGGCAACTGAGGTCTAGAGGGGGAGAGAGACCTGCCTGGAAATGCGGGCAGAGCAGAGGTCAGAACTTGAGATCTGCCGTGAGCCCGAGCGCTCTCCCTACGCCCTTGCTGTGCCCTCGTCAGTTCCTGGTGTCTGTCTCTCCTGTCCTGTGTGCGTGCTCTGCCCGGGACTCTGCCTTCTCCCCGCTGCCGCCGGAGCTTGCCAGTGCTTGTCTGCAGGGCGAGGGCAGCTTTGCCGGAGACTGGCAGACTCTGAGGTTGCTGGAGCACGCTCTCTCTTCTTCCGGAGAAGGGATCTCCGCGAGTCTCAGTCCACACTCAGGGTATGTGTGGGCTGCGTCTGTGGGGTTGGCGCAGGATTGGGACAGGCTCGGACGGCCTAGAGCTGTCACGCCTTATGGAACTTGTTCCATGTGCTGCAAGGACCTCTAGGAAGATCTGTGCACGCTCCACCCCTAGAGCCCTGCTTCCGTCCAGGGTGCAGACAAGGCCAGTGGGGATCCGTTGGTGTCCTGGTGGGCCAGCCTGTCACCTGGGTTCAACGCTACTAACGAATTGACAGGCCTTGATATATTTTACCAGCTGGGTTTTTTTGTTTGTTTGTTTTACTAGTGTCCTTTATTTTTAGTCCAGGATTTCACATAGTGTTTAGTTATTAGGTCTCCTGAGTTCTTCCAATCTGTGACAGTTCCTTATTCTTAGTGACCTTGACTTTGGAAGCTTGCTGGCCAGGTGTTTGCAGCAGGCAGCACACGTTACACATCTGTGATGGAGTGGGCAGTGCCAAGTTCCACAGATGGGCTGTATCACTTCTTTGCTCTCCCATTTCTCTGGCTCCCAGGGCCTGTCGTCTGCCGGGCCTGCCCCCATAGTGAGAGCCCCGCGCAGCTGCTAACGGGCAGGAGGGAGCCTGGTCGTGCACCCACACTGGCCACGACACCTCCCTCCGCAGCGTGTCCCTCGCACTGCCCAGCTCGTGCTCACATCTGCGCCTCAGCCCTCCGGCCAGTCCCTCCATCCTGAAGTAGGCTCCATGACAGCTGGGCCCCCCATTGCTAATCAGCCCTGCATGTCATAGGAGCTCACAGACAAGTGTCGGATAAATGAGCGACCGCATCTCTGCCGGCCGCCCTTTCCTGATGGCCCCTGGGGTGCAGAGGACAGGCAGGTTCCGGAAGCGGAAGGTGTGCCATCCCCTCAGGGCACCCAGGGAGACCCGGACATGGAGACTCCGCCTCGGCCCTGTGGCACCAAGCTCCTTGTGTGCAACACTTTCCTGACCTACGGCTGGAGGGAAGCTGCATTTAAAATGACACTTCACACTTTTAATTGGACCTTAGAACATTCATTTTTCAAGTGTTGTGTGTATATCTTGGGTGTTTTCTTTGAGTCTGTGTCCCCCAGTAGTTTTGTCTCAGCTTATTTGCACGGGGAGCCCCCTAATGCTTGATCTATAACAGCCGGTGTTTCTACTTGGACTTTCCAAAGCGGAGTGAAGATTTAAACTTATAAAAGAACATAAATATCGACTCCTGTATAAGACTCCAGAGCCTGTGCTTCTGAAACAGTAAGGAGGCAGTGCTTTTGGAATTATTTCATTCCCCTATAACTAGGCAGGATTTTTTGTTTTTAGCGATTTTTTGATAAAATATTTCCCCTATGGTGAATTCAACTTCTTTTTTATGAAATCATATTTCAATTTGGTTTTATGTTTTTCATATTATTTTTTATTCATTTGCTATTTTTGTTCTCTTACATCGTTGCTATTTTTGTACATTTCATTTCTCCCCCAGGCGCCGACCCTGTCGCTCTCCCGCCACCAAGCGCGCATCACCGTCTCCAGCCATCGTCCCTGTGCTCTCCCCTCCCGTTTTGACCCCTTTTCCTTCCCCTCCACTATATTTTGGTTTGGTTTTTATATTTCATTACTTAGGAAATAAGGAACTAGGTCAATAGCAGTCACAAGGACAACCAGCAGGAATGGGCTGGGGGCAGGTGGAATGCCCGATGAGGGAGACCCCCACTGTGTGCAGAGAGGCGGGCCTGGCTTCCTGTTGAGTTTGCGTGTGCCAGGGCCTTGTTGGCATCCTTTCCTGGGAAGATCGTTGGGTAGTGATGATTAATCCAGAGTGTCAAAACACGGGAGGGCAGGAGAGTGCTCTCAAAGTGTAGGATCTTTCATCTCAATTCTGTTGCCATTTGCCAAGCTCCACTCCTGTCCACTCTGTTAGATGCTGGCAGAGCCAAAGAGGAGTAAAACACAGACCTTCCCAGGAAAGCACAAGGAGATGGGGAGAGACAGACTTACAGGGTTCAGACCACAAACACCAAGAGCAATAAATCCTGTGCTGTGAGACAGAAAAGGAGGAGCTCACGGGTGGCTTCTTGGAGGAGGTGGCCTCGGAGAACACAAGTGAGAAAAGAATGTGGAAGAGGCAGAGTCCTTTGAGCAGCATCCTCTCAACACCCTCAAGATGTTCGTGTTCCCTGAATGGGTATGGAAGGTGCCAGTGGCGACTGGGTCCCCATTGACTGCCACGACCATCCATCCAGATCTCCTCTGCATCACGTAGACCCCGCATATCTGCTAGAGCTGCAGATAAGGCAGGAGAGTGGGGGTGACAGCAGCTTCCTCCGAGAGCCCAGGCCTGCTAGAGTAAGGAAGGCAGGTAGGCCTTAAAGACCACGGAGAGAGCCTCGGACCCCTCTCCCAACAGTGCCCGCGGCCTGGCTGTCAGGTCTTTAACTACAGACTTCGGTTTGTCTCCTGCCAGGAAGATGGAGTGTTTTGTTTCAACTTGAGGTGCGTACCCCAGTTCCTGAAGAGATTACCACTTCCTGGGCCACCGATGTAATGAGATGATCAATCACAGAAAGTCTAAAGCAAAGGCAACCTTCGGGGAGAGATTTGTTTTTCCCGTGTCACTTTGAATATCAGCCAGGCAAAAAGGGTCCCCAGGGAGCCTGTTCTTCTGAAAGAGTAGGACAGGGGCCTCCAGAGAGCGGGCTGAAATCTCCAGGCAGAGCCCCGGAGGGGGAGAGAACCTCAGCTTTGCCCCAGAGGCCCCAGGATTCCTGTCAAGCTTCCCCAGCCTCCAGAGCTGCCCATCTGCCCGCAGCCCCCAGCATGGACACGAGGTGCAGGCTCTGCCGTGCAGCACCGTGTTAGCAGCTGTCGTCAGATACTGTTCTGAAACAGAGAGCTCATGTATTCTGGGACCTGTAAATTGAGTGAAACCAGCTGAGTGGAGGACTATTAGGATTGGTGGGGTTCATTGTGGTGACAGGAGGAAGGGGCCTTTGCCAAGCCCCTAGGGCCATGCCCCTTTCCCGCAGGGGCAACTGGGGCATTTGTTGGTGGTAGGAAGAATAGGGTAGAGATGTAGCTCCTTTGCCTTCGGTTACTCCATCATTAGAATGCACATATAGGCGCTTCCCCAAGCTGGGACGCTCCTCTAGTTGGGGGGCCTTCTGCATTCTCCAGTCAGTGTGTGTGAAGGGGCTGCCTCTACTGGCCCCCACTTGTGGTTGCCTTGAAAGAAGTCCGACCCAGTATTTTCAGAAGCTTGCGATGCTTCTTATGAAAGTAGCTAGAGATCATCTTTTCATGTGAAATCTCCAAGTTTTAAATATTGCAACAAATTCCAATTTTTCAATAATTCTGTGTGAGCCCAGAAAGCAGATCTGCCATGTGGATGTAGCACTTGGGCCTCCAGTCTGCGACCTCTGGCATAAAAGGGATTCTCTTGCCAGAGCAGAGCGGCTGGGCCGGTGGCTGAGTAGTAAGTCAGCCTTGCAAATAAGGACTCCACGCCTGTCCTTGCCAGCCCCTGCCTTTCCTACGTGACAAAATGGTCTGATTCTGTGTTCTGGTGTGCCCAGAGTAGCTGACGGCATGGGGATCATTTTAGGGAGACAGTAAACTTTTCCTCAGGTGCACAGTGGCTGAGGCTTCTTGGGTGGAGACTGTATGTGAGAGTGTGACTCATGGACGGGCACCAAGGTGCCGTGGCTTCGGCGGGTTATTTGCACAAACCTGGCAGCTCGAACTCATCCCTGAGAAGTGCTCCCCCTCCCTCCTGCCACAGCCGTCAAAGCTCTCGTCAGCCTGTGCCTTGGGGAGCTGTCACAGCCTCATTACTGCTAATTCATCTTCACTTAGTGCATCAAAAGACTGATTTATCAAATTGGGTGGGCGCACAGGAAATTTGATTAGCGACATTATGCTGTTTGCCATAACAGGCTCAGAGAACTTAGCTCATCTGTGTCCCAGGGGTCCCAAGATAAGACCGAAGTGTTTATGTTCTGCCTCAGAAATTCTCAGGATCGGAAACCGGTGTGGCAGCTTCATCCAGAGATGTTTCCTCAGTGATTTTACCGGCAGGTACCTTCTCTCCTCCCTACCTCCTCCTCCCCTGGCCAAAGGTGGGAGAGCCAGAGGCAGCATTTAGCCAAGAGGGCCGGGCCTGAGCAGGGCCCCTGTCCCGCCTTCACCCCTTGGCTGAGCAGCAGTCCTGCCTGGGAGTTCCTGGCTGTGTTTGCATCTGACGCAGTGCTCCTGGACTGGGATTGTTTGCCTCTGCCGTGCTCCTCATGGTGGCCCCTATCAGGCTGGTGAGCAACAAATCCAGAGGTTCAGGCCTTTCCCCAGCTTTCTGGAGAAGAATGGGATGAAAACCTCCCAAAGAAGGTCTTACGAAGCAGCACCCCATGAAGAAACCCACAGCCCATGGGGCCCTTGAAGGAACTGGGTGTGCAGTGAAGGTAGAGGCGTCTTTCCATACTGTAGATGCAGCAGAGACCTGGACCCCCAAGACTTGCTCCTGGCATTCTGCACCCACACGCCACTCTGTAAGGAAAAGAGCCTGGGCTCCCGAGGCCGACAGACCTGTGTTCACCACCCACTGCCCTTGGGTGACCTTGGAGAGGTCACTTAGTCTCTGTGTGCCTGTTTCCCCCCCCGTAACTGGGCTGTTGCGCGGATCCAATGAAATAACATCTGGACAGCTCTTCACAGTGACTGGCCTAGAGTAGGCGCTCCGTAGCTGTGGCATTGGTCACCCCCACCCCCTGTCGCTGAGACACCTCTCAGTGGGTGGGCTCCTCGTGCTGGACAGGGTTGAAGGGATAATGAGAACAGAGGGAGGTTCTGTCAGGTCCAACTGTCAAGGAAGGAGCCAGCGTGTCCATAGGGAACAGGACCAGAGAGGCGGTGTGAAGCTGGCCAGTGTCACGTGGGGGCTGGGTAAAGAGCAGATTGGGCTTTAAAAAATGCTTGTTAAAGAAAACCTCAAGCACATACTAGAAAGAATAATACAATGACCCTCGGTGAATCTATCCCCCAGCTTTGGCCACTGTAACCGGAGGCCAATTTTGTTTCATCGGCATTTCACCCACCATTATTTTCAAATACGTATCAGACATACAGTGTCAACTGTCAATATTTCAGTGTAGATGAGGACTGAACATAGTAACCAGAATGCCGCCTCCACACCTAAGAATGGTTATCAGTAATCTCTTCATCTTATCAAAAATCTGTTCAAGTTTTCAATTGTCTCTTGAATATCAAGTTGATTTCTTTGAATCGGGATTCAAACATGGGCCATACATTGCAACTGGTGGATACAGTTTCTACTTCTCCTTTATTGTAAAGTTCCCCTTCCCTGCTTTGTTTCCTTGCAATTTATTTTTGGAAGAAATCAAGTCGTTTGTCCCATAGCATTTTCTGCAATCTGGAATTTGCTGATTGCATTCACGTGGCGAAGTCTTATCTTTAATTCATCCTTGAGGTACCGACACCGACTCGGTAGTAGAGTGGAAGCCCTAAAACTCTTGCCTGTCCCCTTTCCTCCATTTTGCGAGGGCTCCTTTCTCCTCGGTGGGGGTCGGTGCCCTGGGCACGACGGAAGGGGTGAGGATGGGGGGGAGGGGGGAGGGGTTCCGACAGTGTGATGGGGGATGTTATATCGGCTGGGCCTTGCTGTTTTTATGACCAGGGATGTCTTTTCATAAAGCAGAGCAATTTTCTGCCAAATAGCGAGGATTATTTTTCCTCCTTCTGGAGCAATAAGGTTCAGAATTTGTCTCCCTCTTGACTTTCACGAGCATGTTTTCTCAATTCTTTCCTGAAATTAAAGTAAAGGTCAAGGAGGCTGGTCTGAGCCCCAGCCCTCCCTCTGCTCCCTACTCCTGCCAGCATGCCTGCTGCCGCCTGGCTGCCCGTGACCCGGCCTGGCCTCCGGGCAAGCCAGCCTCAACTTCCCAATCTTTTCTTTGTGGGGGAAATTGAGGAGAGAGGGAAAGAGTGAGAAAGAATCAAACAGTGCCAGGCTGTGGGCTCCGTTCTGAATTTAGATCTGAGCAATTTCTAGAGGCTTCCTTCTCCTCTGTGTTCCCTTTCTCGAGGGGGCGCTCTGGGCCCCACGCCCTCCACCCTGCTTCCCACCTGCCAGTGTTCTGCTCCGCACGTGAGCTGCCCCGGGGCTCTGCCCTTCCCTCGCACGGGGCTGGAGCTGTGAGGCTTGTTAATCAAAAGGCAGCGCACGCACCCCGCTAGCTAGCTTTACTGGGGTGGCTCTCCCCCACCCCTCCCCACACTGAGTCACTCCAGCTAACAGTTAATTAATTTGTGACACTTTGACAGTTTGTGAGGAGACATTTTCACGGAGCCATCAAAATGCACAGGGATGGGGCTGCCAGGCTGACTCCCCTTCTCACTTTCGCCGAGTCTCCAGACCTTGCCTCACCCACTGGCGACCCCAGGGCCCTGGCCCAGCCCTGAGGGAGAGGCGGCCACTGTGGGAAGAAGGAGAAATGCAGAGGGGATGTCGGGATGAGCACATCAGAGGCAAGGAGGCCCGTCCCCTTCCCCGCAGCTCTGATCTCCACTGTCCTAGACAAACCCTGCCTCGGGGCCCCTTTTCATTACTGACAGGAGCTGAGTGTGCTCCAGCCTCTCCTGGGGACCCTGGGGACCCCCCCACATGCTGCAGCTGCTCAGATGAGGCGTGAGGCCAGCAGCTCAGCGCCCCCGTGCAAGACTCTAGTCTGCACTTCGCTACCCCAGGGGGCTAATCTCGGGCTCCCGGGAGCCCTCCTCACCGGCTCTGTGCTGCGCTCTCCACAGGATTCACTGAGCTCGCGCGCAGCCACTGTTCCGGGCCCTGCCTTGCCGGCCCGCGTGCCCGGTGGTGGCCCATCTGGAGAACCCCCTGGACGGACCCCAACCAGCCAGGCACCCACCCCCACCTGCTTCCATGACCGGGGCCTGGCAGGCCTCACAGGAGGTCTTGGTATTATTTCCAGAAGGATCCTGGGGGAGACAGGCTAGAAAAAGACCCCGGGACTGGTTCCTTCACATGTCAGTGAGGTGCTGGCCCCCCAGAAGCCTCTCGAGCACTGACCGCCTACCAGGTGCTGGCCGCGAGGTGAGGAGGCCGTCAGACAAGACAGGTGTGACGCTCGCGCCTGTGTGGCCCAGCTTGGCAAGAGCAGAACCCAAACAAATCGTCGGACAAACAATGCCTTCCCCCTGTGACGCGGGCCAGGAGCCGGGACTCCCCTGGAGAAGAGGCTGCTTGAGGGGAGTAGCAGGTCAGCAGGCTGGGGTCCCAAGCCCAGGAGGGGGTCAGGGTACTGGCGAGGAGGGGTCCCTGGGGGAGGAAGTGGCTGGATGGCACCTGTGCCAGCAGGTTAGTGGACCTGGTGCCAGGAAGTCCCATGAGCACCTGAGTGTAGCTTCTCTTTGCTGTGAGTAGGAGGCAAGGCTGGGCCTGCCTGGTTCTGTTTGTCTCCAGGGAGCGGGTGACAGGGTTACAGGCCACAGGTTGGGCCTCTGAGGACCCTCACGACTGTGCGCTTCCTGGCTCCAGCTGGCCGGGGCCAGACACCACCCGAGAGAAAGAAGGGGAGCGATTCCGCCAAACATTTCCACACCCACTTGTCTCATAGGCGACAGCTAAGCTGCTGCTGAGCTGCTTGCCCTCCCATGCTGTGCTCTCTTGCTGTACCTGCAGCCAGGCTGCCCGCTGCAGACTCCCCATGCTGGGGGGGGCGGGAGGCTGGCATGAAAGGGGAAGTGTCCGCATGTGGCGTTGGTAGTAGCCCAGGCTCCTGGAATGGTCCCATTTGCCCCCTGCCCCCCAGCAGCCCTGAGGTCCTCACCAGCCCTCCTCCCCCCCAGACCCTCCTCCCAGGGCTGGGAGGCCTCTCCATTCAGATGTGTCTGCTGCCCACTCACCTCCCTGGCCCTCCCCTGAACCAGGAGGCGTAGGCCCCAATTTCCTCTCTCGGGCCCAGAGAGAAAGGGCAGTATTCAGCGACTTACTTCTCCTTTCCTTTTGGAGCAGGAAGGGAGGGTGGGGGTGCTTCCTCCCCTGCCTCTTCAGTTCCCACCCTGTCTTCCAGGAACTGCTGGAGGCGGCTGGGGAGCCACCCTCCCCCCCCACAAGACAACACCAACCTTGACCTTTGCTTGGGCCTGGGGAGGAGCCCCTTCCCCACTCCCCCTATTCCCTTCCAACTCCAGTCACTCCAACAAGCTGCTTTTGAAATGCAAATGCCAAACGCTTTTCCCCCTCTCTTCATTGAAATGTTTCAAGTCTCAGAAAAGAGGGGAAAATGATGTGTTTAAGACAGCAGTGTCTCACCCGCCATAGAGCCTGAGAAGGGATTGTTAAATTTTAATTAGACAATTTGATTCCTTCAAATGCCAAACTTACAGGGAGGCAGCTCCGCAGGAACCAGGTTGCTGGAGTTTATACTGCGCCCAGGGCACCTCACTCCCCCCTTTACCCCACCTGGTCTTGCTAGGGGGTAGAGTGGAAACCAGAGAGGAAGTGAAAATCTTGCCTTCTCCTGGGCACCAGCCTGGACTGCAGCGTGGGCTATCCTAGCCAATCGACCCTTTGGCCCCACCCTGCCAGGCTAGGAACCTTCCAAGTTCTCTCCTGAGAAAAAAATGTCAGTGTGGGGTGTCAGCTTGGAACTGCGGTGCCCAGAAGGACCCTATTTATCAGCTGGGAACCTGCCAGCTACTCAGGGGTGACTAGAGAGCAGCCGTTTCGTGATTCCTCCCTCCTTCCACCAGCACAGGGAGTCTGAGCTTCATGGTGCCCTGGCAGCAGCTTTAGAGGCCAGCTCCGCCCCAGCTATCTGGCCATTGGCAACACTCAGCTTGCAAGCTGGCTCCTTTTCGGATCAGGGCACACACAGAAAACGCGAACATCTTAAAGTAGGTAGGGCACGCGCCTGAGGCTTCGAGGCAGGAAAAGCCCAGCTGCACATTCCACTTGCCCCAGTAACCCCATAGACTCCCCACAGACATCACCTAGGGAGGCCTCGTGGAGGCCCCAGACAGCTACTATCTCAGCAGGCTGGAGGTCGGTGGTGCTCGGGAGAATTTGAGGGAAGGTGTGTTGGCAGAGGAATGGATGGTTCTAGAACATCTTTCAGTCGGCCTTTGCCCTGCTGAGCCTGGCCAGGTGCTCCCAAATGGCACTTTGATGGCCTCGGGCTCTCAGGGGAAACCCCCCCCCCCCCCATGGTGATTTCCTTAGTCCTGGCTTCCTGGGGGAGAGGGCAATGGAGAGAGAGAAACCAAGAGGCTCCAGGGCCGGCTGGAGCCTCCTCAGCTGCGTCCGCCTGCGGAGGGCTGGTGGGGTGCAGTCCTCTGACCGTGGCACTGGGGACAGGCAGCCACTCTGAGGGAGGTCTGGCATCTGCAGGCCCGGGCAGCTGCAACAAACTACCATGGACGGTGCTGGGAGGACTGATGTCCTCGCCTTCTAGAGGCTGGCAGTGCCAGCGTGGTGGCTTTCCGGCAAAGGACCCCTCCTGGCTGTGGCTATTGGTGCACATGGGGGGGAATGGAGACCAGCTCTGCATCTTCTAAGGACACTCAGTGTCCTCGGGGCTTCCTCTAACCTCACCACCTCCCAGAGGCCCCACGTTAGAGTACCATTTCGGGGGGCGGGGGTGGGGGCGGGCACAGCTCAGCCCAAGCAGCAGGGTTAGATCTGCCACCCCTCTCCCGGGAGACAGGCTGAAGTCGCTAAAACCGAAAGAGCTAAGAAATGGCAGTGAACGTGCGTGTTTGGTGCTCACTAAGTGTCGCCTGAACAGGGACTGCGCGTTCGCACTTTACAGAACAGGCAGGAGCCACCTGGGAAGAAGCCGGAGGCGGGGCATGGAGGTCGGCGAGTAAGTTCATCGAAATTTCATGACCCCAAATGAAAATGCTTGTTCTGACAACAGAATTTAAAAAAAGGATGTATGACCTTATTTATCTGAAGAGTCCTGTAACTGTAAGAGCAGTTTGCCTTGGGCTAGACTTTTTGCCAGTCTTCTTTTGGGAAAAAAAAAGTCCCGGCACGTGTGCGGCGCTGGCGGCTGCAGCGCAGCTTAGCGTCTCCTGCTCCCGGAGTGCCAGGTGAGGCGGCCTCTGCGGCTCCTCCGGAGCAGGGCTGGCCAGTATCTGGGGCTCTCCTCTCGCCTCATAGGCATGAGCTTCGTTGCCCCTGGAATGGGGTTAGGGAAAGGGCAGGAATTTTGGGTGGTGGCCCCAGGTGCCCCTGGAATGAAGACCACAGGTTAGCTCCTCCCTGTGCCCCCTCACAGGACCCCCTTGCATTCCAACAACGCGTTGGCCAGGGGCAGAAGCAAAGGAGGAAGGGAGGGGAAGAGCAGCAGGGGCAGCCTGGGGCCTCCTGAGAAAATGCCAACAGGCGTCTGTGTCTGTCCCTGCTAAGAAGCGCCTCCCACGCCCACCCTCACAAACACACACACGCAGTTTAAGGCCTGGAGTCAGAGGCATTCTGTGGACCCGTCTTAGAGCTGGATGGGTGTGATGGTATTTATCTCCTAGTGGCACCCGAAAGCACTGCAGCTGACTGTCAGTTCTGCCTCGGAATCTCAGCACCGGTGCCACAGCCCTTGGCGCCAGCAGGTGGGCTGGAGACCTGGCCCCTCCCCGGGACCATGCAGAATGCTGCTACCATGTCCCAAGAATAGACTTGGCCTTTTCTTTCCTGTCCTTTATCCCAAAGGGTGGACTGCTGTATCTTGCAAGCCCCGCCCCACAGCCCCCCACTTTGCAAGGCCAAGCCATTGGGGGCAGCATGGTGCCGCAGGAGGAGCCCAGGACCTCCGACCCCATGGGCTGAGTGTGGGCAGCGCCAGCCACTCCCCACTCTGTGCCTCAGGCCTGAGCCTTGACAGCGTGTTCACCCCGGTTCTCCACCTGGTTTGCTTTTGCAAACCGTATTCCTCCGGCGGGTCCGACATGTGTCATCTTCCTTGATCCCCGCAACAGTAATTGCGTCCCTGTTTGCAGATGGGAAGACTGAGTCTCAGGAAAGGAAATAATCTGGCCAGGGCCCCAGAGCTAGTAAGGGGCTCTGAACCCCCGTGTTTTGGACATCAGTCCTCGGGGCACTGGCGCCTCTCCAGCTGGAGCACCTCAGCCGTGGGTGGATTCGCTGGTGTCTGAATCCTGCCTGCTCGCCTGAGGGGGACTGTGGGGGCTGGCCAGGCAGTCCCTGCCTGGGGACGTCTGCCCACAGCAGGAAGGACACCGAGGACATGTAGCCAGGGGGTCACTCTGGGCAGCCCTGGACTCAGATTTTTAATGGGGTTTTCCATGGTTCCCCCTTCTTTCTATGATGTAAAGCTATTTCATGTCAGCAACAAGGACACTGGAGACTAGATATTAAATTAGAAAAGTAAATGCGTAGGACGTCCTCGCCTGGGGTCAAAGGGCTCACGGGGCGCAGGAGCCGACCCCTAACCCTGCCCGAGCTGGTGTGCTCACACTTGCCGTCTAAGTTGTGGCCCTAATTTTTAAGCCCCAGTTTCAGTTCTCCCCCACCCACCCGCCCCCGGCAAGCTTTCTGTGGACACCCCAGTCCATGTGCATGTCCCCTCTGATT
Source organism: Scalopus aquaticus (assembly GCA_004024925.1). Taxonomy (NCBI): domain Eukaryota; kingdom Metazoa; phylum Chordata; class Mammalia; order Eulipotyphla; family Talpidae; genus Scalopus; species Scalopus aquaticus. Next base: position 73,194 of record PVIJ01002438.1, on the reverse strand, counting down.
TCTGCACAGTGGGGGCTGTGGTATGCCAGCCAGGGGGCCTGCAGGGCCGGCCGCCCTCGTCCGCACTGATGAAGAGAGGTGCCTTGGAAGGCCTCCCCTTCCCTGGGACAGCCCACACCTACGGTGTCCCAGCGGAGTCCTGAGCCTGTTGTTCTAACGCAGGCACCTGCAGGGCTCCCTGAGGGGTCAGGCCCAGCCTGACCTGAACAGTCCCAGGTCTCCCGCTGCCCAGCCCACCTCCCGCATGTCCACGTGTCTTCATCCTCCAGTCATTTCCCATGCACACTCTGCAGCCTGATCTCTGCCCCCCGCCACCCCCAGGGGTCTGCTTTCTGGGAACCCAGCCCGCAATGCTCGTGACAGTTTCTTGTCACTCGTTAATCTGGTGGCCTGTGTTAATAGCTACATTTCGAGTGTAGTGCGGTTTTCTTCCCCCTTGGACTCACAGAGCCTTGAATTTGGTTCGGCCGCATCTGTTGAACACTTGTGGCCTGCAGATTGGTGAGGAGCAGGAAGTGGAAACAGGATGCACTTTTGTTTATCTCAAGAAGATCAGGCCTGAGACAGAACCCATGTGACCCTTGAGATGCTTATGTCCAAAGACATGCACAGTGGGGTACATCCCGGAGCAGCCCGCGAGCGATGCTGGGGAGCCCGAGGAGGAGGGAGTAAGTGATCCAGCCAGGAGGACTGGGGAGGGGTGCCAGGGCTGGGGGTTTCTGAGCAAACTTTGCTTTGACGGGACTGGGCTAGAGGGGGAAGGGCATGGAAGTTTCCAGATACTTTCTCACTTGTAAAGTGAGGGTAATAATAGGAAGCTTCTTACTTCTTTGAGGGTTTGCAAGATTTTTTTCTTTTTATAAACTATCAGATCCTTGACAACTGTTGGAGCTATCATCATAGATCGGCCTGCAATGTGCCCCAGAGAGACAAGCCTGGCTGGGGGTAGAGAATGGCTGGAGTGTGGGGAGACAGGGAGCTGAGAGTCCCCATCAGAAGCATGCAGAGAGACTAAGGATGCGGCAGGGGCACACGGTGAGCTCTGGGCCCCCCACAATGCCAGGCACTGGGCTTTGTGCGGGGCAGACCCAGCAGATGCCGCCTGAGTGAATGCATGGCCCCAGAGCCCTGGGGCCCGAGAGCCCTGGCCTGTCCCCAGGAGTGTGGGGTCTCCTGCTGCGCCCCCAGGGGGCAGACGGGCCAGCGGCCTTTGCCTAGTGCAGCATCTCTGACACGAGGGTCACCGCCTTAGGATGGGAAGGCTTGTTGTGTGGGCACCTGTCCACTCCCTCCAGGTGGGATTAGGCAATTTGCTTTCCCTTGGAGACTTGAGTGGCGGTGCCAGGTGGGACGTGCCCATACCGACAGTGTGGGGCGTGACGTAAGGCAGATGCGTCAGACAGCGAGGGCAGTGTGAGGTGCCCTCTGGCCTGCTGTAGCTGCGGGGCCCTCCGCCCTGATTTGAACAAGGTGCCATGTTCCTGCATCGTCTACATCGGTGGACTTCAAATCCATTTGGGTAGCCAAGCACCTGGTGCTCGGTGGGGAATGCCTTGAAATATTGGTCAGTCTAAAACTGTGAAATGGGAACCCTTGTTAGCAGGAAAATCCGCCCTATGTGCTTGGTGTCTCAGTTTTATGACGTCATATCCACCCCAGCGCAGGCTGTCGAGCGCATAGAGGCCAATGCCCCTCCAGTCGCCTCTGCGCCCCTCTGCTTTCTTTCCTCAGTGAGGGTCAGCACCAGCCTCCCAGAGCCCAAGGCAGGAACCCAGTTGTCTTCTCTCCTCTCCCTGCTCAACCCCACGCCTTGTCTGCCCCCAGCAGCATCTTCCCAGTAATGGGGTTCCCTGAAGTGGACTTACTAGCGAGCTCCTGTTCTGCATGTTTCCCTCTGTCCTCATTCCTGCTACCTTCATTGGGGCGACCACGATCTCTTACTTAAATTGCAGACCCTGCCCCACTCCTCAGGGGTCTCCTCTAGCTCACAGCAGCCGGTAGCTTTCTGTTCCCTCTGTACCCAACCTTTCAGGGATCCCCAAGCTTACAAGAACTGATCTAGCTCATGAATGGCCCCCCAGTTTAATTTTCCTCCATTTCACCATCACACCCTACATATTTTGGCATTTATTTCCTGCATGGGACCTCACTATTTTCTCTAGTTGGAACATCTCCCCCTACCCAGTTGCATAAACTCCTCCTCCTGCCTCACCACAGGTGATGCCTCCTCCAGGGAGTCTTTCTGGGATGAGAGGCCCATTCTCCAGGGTGCTTAGTGCGTGCATGCGTGCGTAAAGATCCTCATCTCACTTGGCTTCCTGCAGCCTCCCAGCTGGTGTCCCGCTGCCTGCTTGCCCCGACTTGCCATCCTCTACCCCAGTCAGAATCTCCTCTCTGGCAGGCACAGCAGGCCGTGTGGCTCCCGTCCCTGAGGGTCAAGTCTAATGTCCTGGCGTGACACGCAGGTCGTCCCCTTTGCAGCCTCCCCAGTTCACCCCGCGCCCACCCCTCTGTGGTCCAGCCATCCTCACTCTGTTCATGGCACTCTCTCCAGAGCTCTCGCTGCCACCATCACTCCTCCCAGCTCCCAACTCTTTACCTGGCTCGTTCTTACCCGTCTTTCGCGTCTGTCAGACATGGCTCCCTTTGGAAGTCTTGGCACCCCTGAACTAGGTCACATGCCCCTCTCCCACCCTTTTTCACAGCATGTACCCCTCATGCTCAACTAACTGGCTAGTGCTGCTCTCACAAAGGGGGCTGGAGCCACCTGTGCGTTTTGCGCCGGTCACTGCCGAGAACGGTGCTCCGTAAACACGTCCAGATGCAACAAGCGAAGACGCGTTTCCGCTCGCGCCCTCAGGAGCTGGAACTCTCCGCTCCCTTGTCTCGGGTGTGTGGCGCAGGGGGTGTGATTGGTAAGTTTGTTGAATAACTGCATGGATGGATGAATGAAGATCGGCTCTTTTCAAGCTCATTTATTTTATCACACTTAAAAAGATGACACTTTCTCATTTGTTTTACCATCTGTGGGAATTTGCTGGCAGCAGGCGCCAGTATTGTAAGAAAATTATCGGCTGCAAACCTTAAAACCCTGAGGCGAGAGAATGTTCTCTCTCGACTGGCAGCGGCTGGTGTCAGCCCCGCTCTGGGGGCCCTCCTGCTCACTCCGTCCTTTCCCCGACCAGAGCCTGGTCACCCAGTGGCCACGCTGCCCCGATGGATCCGCTGAACCTGTCCCGGTACGATGACGACCTGGAGAGACACAACTGGAGCCGGCCCTTGAACGGGTCGGAGGGCAGGGCCGACAGGCCCCACTACAACTACTACGCCACGCTGCTCACCCTGCTCATCTGCGTCATCGTCTTCGGCAACGTGCTGGTGTGCATGGCCGTGTCCCGCGAGAAGGCGCTGCAGACCACCACCAACTACCTGATCGTCAGCCTCGCCGTGGCCGACCTCCTCGTCGCCACGCTGGTCATGCCCTGGGTCGTCTACCTGGAGGTGGGTGTGCACCAGGACTCCCGGTCTCTCCGACGGGGTCCCGCGCGTTTCTCAGGGGGCCGCTTCCTCCCCTTGGGGCTCGGTGACCCCCGTGAGGTGGGTAGAACGTGTCCTTGCCTTCGGCTGTGGTGGCAGAGCCGCCTCGGGGTCAGGGCACAAGTCAGGGGCCGGTACCGTCACCCCGGCTTCACGGAAGCGGAGCCGGGCGGGGGAGCGGTTAGGGGACACCAGGGTCACACGCTGGCGCCCCCTGGCCCCGGAGTTGGCTGGTTAGGTCATGTCTGGGAATGGGAGCAACTGATGGGGATTCCCGAGAGCCTGGATGGTTATACTCCCAGGCCTGAGGGCTGCGCTGCTCCTCCCCACCTTCAAAAACGGGGGCTACGGCGAAGGTGGCTTCCTCCTTCCCGCTCCGTTTGTCCTGTTGCTGCTGTCTGGGATCTCCAGGGAGAGGCCCCTGAGAATCATGCTGCACCCCTTTCCCTTAGGAGGGGCTGTAGGGTGACCCATTGCTGGGCCCAGGACAGAAGAGGAAACAAACCTTGAGAAGCTGCCTGTCTCCAGCTGGGTCACACAGCCACGGGGAAACCGCTGGACGGAAGTGGCTCCGTGTGGACCCGCGTCCAGGCAGAGGCTGTCAGACCCGGCCGGCGGATGGGGGGGCCTGGGAGGGAGGGTGCGTACAGGCTGGATCCTGCGCCTTTCTCTGCTCAGGCTTCAGGGGTAGAATCTGGGCACTTCGGTCATTCAGGATGAACCAGCACCGGGGCCACTCAGATCCCTGAGCTGGCGTCTTCCTGCCCAGCAGGAGGCATTTGCCGGGTGCCACCGCACAAGGCTGTGTGGGAAAGGCTTCCACATCTAAAAGGGGAGTTGGAAGCGCTGCAGGTTTGAGTGAGGAGGCCTGTAGGACTGAGGTGGGGAGCGAGGCTGGCCAGAGTAGCACCTTCCCTGCCGCCACGCCTCGTGCCCCAAACCCCAACTTTCCTTTAGCACAGCAGGAAAGGTGGGAACTTTCAAGGTGATCTTACTGGGTGGTGCGGAAGAACCAAAAGGAAACAACCTTAGAGACCTCACAACAGAAACACGGGGGCGCCACAGGCGGGGGCCGAGCCCCTCCGCGCTTCCCCGGGGCCCTGGGCTCTGCCCGCCCCTCCCATGCGAAGGCCTCTCCCGGAGCTGCCCCTGCTCACTTCTAAGGCCTGTGCCCCTCCTGCCTTCTCCCAGACAAGGGTCCCAGGCCTCAGACCTTTGGGGGAGATGAGGGCAGTTGGCAAACAACCCGTCTGTGCCTGTGGAGATGCTGCTGCCGCGTAGGCGCCATTACTGCTTGAGAATCACAGCGAGCCCGTGCGTGAGGCAAGCTTAGAATGGCCCCACGCCCGGCAGCTCAGCCGTGACCTCGGCGATGAAGGGACAGCACCTCCCCAGAGGACGCCCCCGCTGGCCAGCACAGGGCGCCCTCTCCCCCGGGAGGGGAGCTCGGCCCGGGACTCAGGGGCTCCCAGACCCGCCACCCCTTCGAAGGCACTAGAATGGGGCCACGGTGGTGCTGGGCTCCTGGAAATCTTAAGTCCTTTGAAGGTTACTTTGCACATGGCTGCTCACCTTCATTCTAAGGGGGACACTCGGTGTTTGAGGCGACAGGGCAGGGACCCGCACCTCGGCGGCGGCGCCCACACTCTCGGGGACCCCCACCAGGAGGAGGGCCGTGGGCAATGTCTCCGCTATTTTTCACCCCTAGAGAATGTCCCTAGGGGAGTCTCACCAGACACCAAACCTGAGGAAGTCTTGTACCCACATCCTGCGCCTTGCCCCGGGGCTCAGCTCTCGTACTGGATTTTCCATCCAGTTGTTTCCAGCCACAGTAGCTGCCCCACTGCCTGGCACGGCGCTCGGCGGGGAGGGGGCCGACCTGCACGAATTCTGCCCAGCCCCTCCGTTCCGCGTGTCAGCGAGCGCGCAGGACGCCGCTTTGCGAGTGAGGCATCGAGTTCACTTCCTGAGGGAAGAGACCCCGGCCCGTGTCCCGCCCTCTGGCCCCAGCCCCTGGAGGTGGCCTTACTGGCTTACTGGGCGCGGGTCCGGACGGAGCGAGGTTGGGACGGGAGCCAGCCAGGGGCAGTCGTCCGCTCGCCCGATCGATCGCAGCGAGCGCCTCAGGATCCCGCCGCCTGAGGACGGCGTCCGTGAGGGCCGTGAGCCCGAGGGGCAGCTCACGCAGCTCCTGTCTTCTGGGAGAGCCGCCGTTTCCTCTGCGTGACGACGCTGTCCTTGGCGCCCATCGCTGCGCTGGGATGCCGGTGTCTGGTTTTATGCCGAGTCCCCCAAAGAGGGAAGTGCTGTGAATGAGCCCCACTGCTAGCCAGACTCACGGGCCCCTGCCCTGTCTCAGGGTGGGGGGCCTTTCTGGCTCCTCCTTCCGCCACTTGGTCGAAGCCCCAGGTGTGCCTGTCCTGAACTGCCCGGTGTGGGGCTGCTCCGGGGCCAAGGGGAGGTGGATGTGCGTGGGGTGCAGGCGAGTGGGGGTACGGGTATGTGTGTAAAGGGAGGTACGAGGGTGTGGATGTGCACGGGGGTACAAGAATTTATGCGTGTCAGTGTGTGTGAGGGGTGAGTGGGGGGGGGTGCGGAGAAGCATGCAATCTATTTTCAGGGCTGCTTTATTTCCCTCAAGCCACACAGCACTACTGCACCCCCTCCCCTGCCGCCCTAATTCTCCCAAGCCACTAGCCCCGAGTTTGTCTTTCGTTCTACAGGCGTAGCAAGGAGTAGAAAGGCCTCTCCTGTTTCAGACTCGTTGTCCTCGCCCTTGTACTTAACAGGCACGTAAGGGGCTCCATGCCCCGCTGGGCATGTGAAGAGCTGTGTGGCTCCCCCAGAAACTGGGCCAGGGCTGGCCCGGAGGCTGGGCAGAAAGGCCTCAGGCAGCCCCCCGCACACTCCTGAGGCTCGGTTTCCTCACTGGTGAGGTGGGGTCGCAGTAAGGTGACCACACGCAGAGTTCCAGGCGAGGGTGCAAGGCTGAGGCCGGGCACGAGCTGGCGGCTTTCCTTTGGCACGGTGCTTGGCACACAGTGGCCTCAGGGGCTAGAAGGGGCCGGGGCAAGGGTCTCACAGGCAGGACCCTCCCTCGCTGCCCTCTGCTTCCCAGACCCCAGCTGCCTCTGTGCCCCCTACCCGGCCGCTCTGTCCACAGGTGGTGGGCGAGTGGAAGTTCAGCAGGATCCACTGTGACATCTTCATCACGCTGGACGTCATGATGTGCACGGCCAGCATCCTGAACCTGTGCGCCATCAGCATCGACCGGTGAGCTGGGCCGGGGCAGGGCCAGGCCGCCTGCGCCGTGCGCGTCTGGCAGGGAGCACAGGCGCCCGAGGGAGGCCATCTTGCCAACAGTGACACGGCCAAGGAGGGCCGGGTGGTGACGGGCTTGAGATGGGGCTTGATTCTGACTGGGCCCGACTCCATCACCCTCACTCACGGGACTGGGGAGAGGTGGGCGTTCCCGGCCCAGTTTCACCAAGGAGGCAACACCTGCCCCCTGCGGCCGCCATGTCTATAGTGACGCGTCCCTCCCACGCGGCGCAGGGCCGGGGCCCGTGTCCTGCTCGCTTGCTCCGCGGGGTCCTCAGAGCCACCTGCTCACCTGCGCAGAGGGGCCTTGCAGGTCCTGGGGCCCCGGCCTCCCCTGCCCCGCGCGGGATCCTGGGAGCCGAGTCGGGCTCACGCGAGAAGCGCCGGCGGGGCATGAGGCTCACCCACCGTTACTGGGCTCATTTCCTGCTGCAGGGCCCCGGCCCGCCTGAGGGGCCGGGCACTGCCTTCAGCAGACACAGCCACCTCCTGCGGCCCAGCCCAGGCGCCGAGGCCGGCTGCAGAGGCGCGCCCCGCACAGTAGGAGCCTGACAGACGAGCGGGGCGGGGGGAGCGGCAGCCGCGGCCCCAGGGGAAGGGCTGCCGGCCCGGACACCAGGCACCTGGGGGGCAGCCCCGAGCAGCTGGGCAGGGGCGGGCTCAGAGCAGACAGGGGCCCTCACGGGGCGGCCAGCTGCCCAGCCCCAGGGCGCGGGGCGTCTGGCGTGTGCATGCCTGGCGGGAGGGCTCCTGGCCCACACGCAGCCCAGACTCAGGCCGCGGCCCCCCAGGTACACGGCGGTGGCCATGCCCATGCTCTACAACACGCGCTACAGCTCCAAGCGCCGCGTCACCGTCATGATCGCCATCGTCTGGGTCCTGTCCTTCACCATCTCCTGCCCGCTGCTCTTCGGGCTGAACAACACAGGTGAGCGCGGCGCCACGAGGGCCCCTTCGCCACTCTGGACGGGACTGCGCGGCCGCGGCTGGGCACTGCCGGCTGAGGAATCGGGACAGCGAGAGGGTCGCCGGCCCCTCAGCTCTGCCATGGAGCTGCAGCAGGCCGGACGCCCAACCTCCGAGTGTGACTGGGGCAACGCAGTGAGCGCATCAGCGTCTGCAGCAGGCCAGGGAGGCGGCGTCCCCGGGCGGGCGCTGCGACAGGGCAGCCCACACACAGCCCTCCGAAGGGCGCGCGAGGTCTCAGCCTCGTGGGCATTCTGAGAAGTGGGAGGCGGGCTAGAGAGGCCCCGAGATAGAGGCCAGAAAGCGGGGAGACCTGAAAGGGAGCCGGAAATGCACCGGGACACAGCGAGGCTGCGCACGGGCCCGGGCTGCTCCTACAGTTGAAGGGGGCCGCCCTCACCGCCGGATGAGCACTAACGGCTGCTCCTTTGAAAGAACTTTCCTGTCACTTTCCCACACACAGCAGCTCCACTCCGGTGCCGCAGGTGTCCGCGCTAGTGCTGAAGGGGTCTGTGAGCAGAAAGCAGACGCCGTCACAGCGCAGCTTTCTGCTCACGGGGGTTTCTAGCCCTCGCGCTAAGCTGCGCGTTTGTGCGCGTGGTGTTTCCGGGCACACAGCCTCCCCAGTCTGTGTCCAGTCGCGCCTCGCCCTGGGGAGGAGAAAGGTCTCTGGAGGCCCCGGGGCCTGCTGACCGCGCCCGCCGGGCTCTCCCTCCCCAGACCAGAGCGAGTGCATCATCGCCAACCCGGCCTTCGTGGTCTACTCCTCCATCGTCTCCTTCTACGTGCCCTTCATCGTCACCCTGCTGGTCTACATCAAGATCTACATCGTCCTGCGCAAGCGCCGCAAGCGGGTCAACACCAAGCGCAGCAGCCGCGCGTTCAGGGCCAACCTGAGGGCTCCGCTCAAGGTCCCAGCTCCCCCTCCCTCCGTGTCCCCCTCTGGTCATTATCAGGGGCCTCTTCCCTTGCCCAGGTGGGCGCCTGGGCACTGCCTCAGGAGGGGTCCAGGCTGGAGGAGCGGGGCAAAGGCAGGTTGGCCCTTGGAGGGGTAACTTGAGCTCCAGGAGTGGGGCGGGGGGACGCAGAGCAAGAGGAGACTGCTTGGACACCCTGTCTGAAGGCAGCCGCCCCGGCACCCAGCCTCGCTCTGGCCCCTCATCTCCCCTCCCTCCACCGCCCCTCCTTTACCTGCCGCAGTCTCCGTCCTCCCCCAGGCTGCCGCCTCCTTCCTCTCTGCCCCCCTTATTATATCCGCCTGCTCTGTCTTGTGGATTTTCCTTTCTGCTAAGCCCTCCCCGAGGAAGGCAGCATGCGGGCATGGAAGGAACAAGAGCTTTGGGGTTAAACACATCAGATTCAAAGCCTGGCATTGCCGCTTTTTTTCTGCTGAGTGACCTTGGGCAAGTTGCTTAACTTCTCTGAGTCTCAGTTTCCTCAACTGTTACGTGGGAATCCTGATGCCGGCCTCACAGGGCGCACGAGGAGTCCATGTGGGAAGGATGTGAGCGGCGGGCACAGTGCCTGGCCCACAGCAGCCGCCCCGGGAGAGCCAGGGCCCTCTGTCCCGTGCCCTGCCCACTTCCCAACACAGAACTGATCTTGTGCCTCGACGGCCTCCTCAGACTCCACCGCCTGCTCTGCCCTGTCTGACGACCCCGATGGGGTTTCTGTCCCCATCGTGACCGGTGTGCTGGCTCCCTCCACAGGGCAACTGCACCCACCCTGAGGACATGAAACTCTGCGCTGTTATCATGAAGTCTAATGGGAGTTTCCCAGTGAACAGGCGGAGAGCGGTAAGTGTCCAGGTCAGGGACCCAGAGCAGGTTAGCCCGCTGGCTGTGAGCCTCGGAGACCTCACCAGCGGGTGAAGGAGAGCAGCGCTGGTGGGGACACCCCACTTTACCTCACTGCCACACCTCGTAAGTGGGTGTGGAGTAGGAGTCCACAGAGGCAAACCGAGAACAAGAACACAGCTGGGAGATAGGCCTAGGCCACAGTAACAAAAACAGCCGTGGCTCCTGCCACTGGCTGGACACCCACCACCATCCTGTCACCTCCTCAAACACTCCCAGCAGCCCCGAGAGGTAAGTCACGCTGACCTCACCCCCTTCACCTTACAGAGGAGGAAACAGAGGCTCAGAGAGGCCCGGCAACTCGCCTAGGGTGAAACTTGCAATCGGTGAAAGGGCCTAATTGAGCCCAGACTGTGACTCAAACTCCACGCCTGCGTTATCCCCACTCGCGGCCTGCGGCAGGTGGGATCTGGGGGGAGGCAGGTGGGGTGCAGCGTCATGGCAGACCCCATGCCTGCCAGGAAGCAGGAGTCCCACCCAGAGGGCAGGCCAGGGAACCCGCAGAGGCCACACACAGCTGAGGAAGCAGAACTCCCGCCGCTCACTGCACGGCTGGGGCGGGCTTCCTAAGAGCTGTTTGAGGTGGCGCCACCTCAGGGACTCAGGACGGAGGCCCAGTGACCCCTTCCGCATACAGTGAGGCTGCATTTCAGCTCAGGCCGGGGCTCCAAGCCCTGGAGCAGGGGAACCTAAGGAAGAACATGGAGACCATGAGTGACCCACACTGGGGCAGACGCGGGCCCCGTGGCCTGGCTCCGTCTGGCAGGAACAGGGCCCGTGTTTGCAGCAGTTAGGACACGAGCTTCTGGAGGCAAATGCTGAATGCCAGCCATTTACCCTGGCAGCCAGCTTGGTGCCTGGCACCCCACAGGGCTCAGTTAATAAGAGGGGTACCTGGCAGCAAGTCCCGCAGGATGGTTGCAGGACCGTGAGGCTATATACACATTGCTCTGGGAAGGAGGCTGGGCGTGACCCCCCAGGCAGGGACTGTCCCTAGCGCCCCGCGTCTGTTGGCAGCAATTCTGTGGGGTTTGCAGGAGTCTCCAGAGGGGGCTCGGGAGGGCCAGGTGGAGCTGCCTCGTCGCTGGGCTTGCCCGGCTTGACCTGGCGCTCTCCGCGCAGGAGGCTGCCCGCCGCGCCCAGGAGCTGGAGATGGAGATGCTGTCCAGCACCAGCCCGCCGGAGAGGACCCGGTACAGCCCCATCCCGCCCAGCCACCACCAGCTGACCCTCCCCGACCCGTCCCACCACGGCCTCCACAGCACGCCCGACAGCCCCGCCAAACCAGAGAAGAACGGGCACGCCAAAGACCACGCCAGGATTGCCAGGTTCTTTGAGATCCAGACCATGCCCAATGGCAAAACCCGGACCTCGCTCAAGACCCTGAGCCGCAGGAAGCTCTCCCAGCAGAAGGAGAAGAAAGCCACCCAGATGCTCGCCATTGTCCTCGGTGAGTCGTCCGGCTGCCGCCCATGGCCGAGGAAGGAACAGTCACCGTAGGGGTGTCACTGCCCCGCAGGTCCCCTCCCGGCCATCACCGGCGGGCCAGGGGGCGTGGTCGGGCTCATGGCTCAGGCAGGCCCGCTGAGCGTGGCCCCAGCTGAATGGGGGCCCGGCCCTGAGCCCGGCAAGGCTTTTGGAGCAAAGTCTCCAGGACAAGCGGGTCCGGGGCTGGGCTGTTAAGGGCGGTGGGGAACAGGAGGGACTGAGGCGGCCCCGCCCCCCACAAGCTCCCCGCTAGTGTGCGACACCTTTGCTGGAACCATCCCCTTTGGCCCCCCAAAGTCCTGTGACGTGGGAGACACAGCTGCTGCTGGCCTGGGTGGGAGGGCGAGTGTGGCCGCGGCATGCGGCTGGGTGGCGGCACGGGCCCAGCCTGCCGCCCCTGGCCTGCAGGGCTTCCAGATGCCCCCAGTGCCCTGGGAGCCCCCCAGGCGCCTCTGGGCCTCTGTGGACACAGCGAGGCTCCCCTGAGTGGCGGCCCAAGGCAGACTGGCACTTCGGGCAGGAGGGCAATGCAGGCGAGACGGCGTGTCCCAGGGCGGGGCTGGCGAGGGCTGGCGGGAGCTGAGAGGACAGAGCCTGGCCCTTGGGGACCCCAGCCCGGCTTTCCGGAGCTGTGGCTGCGCTTCTGCGACATAGCTGTTCCCTGCCCCCATTTCCCCTCTTCTCCCCCGACCCAAACCCACGCGGCGGCGAACAGCGCTCCACTCCCAACTTCTGAGGAAGGCGTCGTCCTCAAGGATGAGGCTTCCATTTACACAAGCTGACTCTTGTCAGGCCCTCTCCCCGTCCCTGTGAGGGGATGTTAGGCCCATCTGACAGAGGAGGTAAAGGGACTGCTCACCGCAGGTCGGCGAGACGAGTCTCGGCCCGCAGGTCCCGCGGTGCTCTTGCTGCAGCGGCCGCGGCCTCGCCAGGCCTCGCGCAGCCTGACCGCCGCCCTCTCCGCAGGCGTGTTCATCATCTGCTGGCTGCCCTTCTTCATCACCCACATCCTCAACATACACTGTGACTGCAACATCCCGCCCGTCCTGTACAGCGCCTTCACGTGGCTGGGCTACGTCAACAGCGCCGTGAACCCCATCATCTACACCACCTTCAACATCGAGTTCCGCAAGGCCTTCATGAAGATCCTCCACTGCTGACCCTGCCGCGCCTGCACAGCAGCCTGCTTCCCGCCTCCCTGCCCCGGCAGGCCTGGCCACGCCCCGGAAGCCACGGGCAGGACGGCCTGGGTAGGCTCAGTCTTCTCCTCGGCCCAGCAGTGTTAGCTTGGCGCCATGCCCCCCACCGCCTGCACACCCTCTCTTGGCCAGGGGTGTGCTAGAGAGCTGGGCACCGTGCCGGCCCTCGGGCTGGACCCCCTAGTTCGAGGGACGCTCACAGGGCCCCCTCTCAGCCTCCAGGCTCCCTCTCCTTGGCACCAAAGATGCAGCTGACTTCCTTGACCTTACTCTGGGGTGGCGGGGCTCAAGCCAGCGCTCAGAGGCTGTGCTCTCTGTTGGACCTGGCCTGCTCTCCACAGTGCTGTGCTGGAAGATGTGGGAGAGGGTAGGTGGGGAGGGATGGACAGTTCCTGCCCCACAAAACCCGCACCAGGGAAGCCAGAGCTCTTGCCAAGGCCCCCGGCAACTTTGGTCCTGGGAGACCCTGTAAATACCAGACCACGGGATAAACCTGAGGCATCCAAGCCAAAAATCTCCGCGCCATCTCCGGTTGGACAGAGCCTCTGCGTCCCGCTGCGCTGGGTCTGGGCTCCGAACCAGCTCCCAACACGGTTTCCACACCCCCGAGGGGAGCAGGCCTGGTCTCAAAGGGCCCGGGAGGGTCTTGGGGGGGATGGGACGCCACCCTGAAGTCCACTCCACCTGCTGCCTCTGGAAGACTCGGGGCGTGGCCCTCCTTGTAGCAAATGTTGGGGCAGGCCGGGAAGGTGGGCCCGTGACCGGGCCTGGGGCGCCTGAGGTTCTCTAGAGGCTGCCTCCTGCCACAAAACCACTTTCCTTTTCTACGCCTCTGCCTCATCTCTCTCCCGCGCCCGAGCCCTCCATGCCTCCGCCTTAGAGGAGCCGGTGCCTAAGCGGCCACTCGCCGCCCCGAGGGAGGAGGGGAGCCGCAGACTCTGGGGGCCCAACTCTGTAACAGCACTCACATGCGCCAATCTAATAAAACTTGGACAAGCCTCACCGCCCCGGCCCTCGGGGGGACATCGGCGCCGGGCCCACGGCATCCAGTGCCCGCCGAGCCCTCGTGTCTGCGCCGGGCAGCGGGAGCGGAGCCCAGATCCAGCTCCAGGAGAGGGGGCCCCGGCACGGCCAGCGGCGTGGCAGGGCTGGGGGAAGACCGGACAGCGCAGCTGCGGGGCGGGGGAGGGCACGCGCCTGCATGTGTCCCCACACCCCCTCCCTTCCCCCAAGTGGACAGCAGCACCAGCCCTCGTGTGGTGGCCTCACCCCCAACTGTCAACCAGGGCGCGAGGCGTTTTCTCGGAATCTCGCGAAGACCTGGGGCCCCCAGGCTCCCCCGTCCACCTCTGCCCAGGGCCCCCTTCCTCCCGCCAGGCTGGGGGGCAGGTGCCCCAGGGACATGGCCGGATGCGCCTCCCTCCTCGTGGCTCCAGGCCAATCACAGCTCCAAGTCTGGGGCCACAACCTGACACTGACCCGACAACAAAGTTGACTTTTTAGAAAAGAAACAGAAACCAGCCCGGTGAGGAGGAACATTCCCGCAACCTGGAGAATAACAGCGGTGATGACAAACAAGGTGCTGGCACCCACGGGCTCAGGCTCAGGCTCGGAGCTGTCAGGGCATAATTTGCATGCTAAATACAGTATTTTTAGCACCAAAGTTTGGAGCACTTAACTTGCCCTGAACACTTAATTATGGACTTTGAGCTTCTCCCTGAACCTGAATGTAGTGTAAGTCCCGGAGAGGTTCCTGTCCCCAGGAGCACCCCGATTCCAGAAGGCAAGCAAGCCTGCCCCAGGCTAGCTTTGGGGGCGCGTCCACGATGCGGTGGGGCCTCCAAGGGGCCAGAGACTGGACGGGTCTCCCGCAGACCCCACTCTGGCCCGGAGCCCGCGAGCCCAGACCGTCCACAAAGACCTTGTGAGGCCGGTGGGAACTGGGATGACAAGGGGAAGGGGAAGAGGAGAAGGAGGAGGGAAAGCAGCCGACCCAGAGCAGCCTGAGGAGCCTGACAGGGAGAGGGGAAGAGGGCAGGCAGGGGCGGGAGGGGCGGGAAAGTTGCCCACAGCTGTCACAGGCATCACGGCTCTGCCAGACAGCAGATTGACAGCTGGGCTCCACCCCCTCCCCCCTCAGTGCTTGGGGGCAAAGGGATGGGAGGGGTGGGACCCAGGAAGAGGCAGAGGGGGTGGCCCAGGCTCGGGCTCGCTCCCCAAGGGCCCCGACTGTGCCCCTTCTTCGCCCTCAAAGGCCCAGCAGGCTGCAGGCCTCTGACTTCCTGACCTTTCCGCAGAAGCCTTTACTCTGAGGCTCATTCCTCTGCCCCTCGGGCAGGAGTCGCAGCTCACCCCTCCCCAGCACACTGGCCCGGAGGGCGCCCCCCAGGTGAGGCAGGAGCAGCACTTGGCCTCTGTCACCTCAGATGTCCCCCTGTGACTGCAAGTGTCCAAGTGTCCGGCCCTTCTCCTCCCCTACTGGGCTGCAGAGGCGCCCCAGGTGACCTGCTGGGCGCCGTCCTGAGGCCGAGGAAGTGGGGAGCGAAGGCGTCACTGTCATCGGCCTCATCGGGGCGTCTGTTGTCTTGGTGACTATTTATGGGCAGCTCCTGTGCCCCAGGCCCCGAGTGAGGTGTGGAATGAAAGGCAAAGAAGGCGGCCGTGGCTCTGCTTTCTCGGCACCCACCAACAACCCACGGGAGTGGTCAAGCCCCTGCCCCGACGCTGCCCAGCCAGGCCCCGGTGACCCTGCGGCGCGTGCGGAGCTGAGCACGTCGGCAGGGGTCAGCTGGCGGCCTGCCTGCCGGGGGGCTGCCTCCCCGCGGGCGCGGAACGGGGACACTCAGTGGCCATCAGCCAGGACATGGAGCAGGGGCTGGCCCGGGGGTGTATTCTCGTCTCCCCACCCACTGGGGGTCACTGCGCACTGTTCTGTCCCCAGTCCCGTGCCCTCTGCCTCCCAGGCCCAGGCAGTGTCTGTGGCACCAGTGCCGCCCACGTCCCTGGTGTCCTGCGCTCTCCTTGCACTCGGGGGTCTGTGACCCCTACGGAGGAGACTCACCCAGGAGGGCGGGCAGGGCCACTCCTTGCCCGGGTCTTCTGGCTCCTCTCAGGCGTCCAGGCCTCGGGCTCCCCGACCGCCCTGCGTGCAGTGGGGGGAGGGCAGGTAAGAGGCAGGGGAGAAAAGAACCCCGGGCAGACTCTCAGGGTGCTGCCGTGGGCTGTGACTTCTCTGACAGCCAGAGCTGAGCGGACAGGCAGCACGGACTGAGCGGCGGCACAGGCGTTCGTGGGGTTCAGTGGTGGGAGCCCAGAGCTTGGGCATCCATGCACCTGTGTGTCCCCTCCTGCCAATCTGGTGCCCCGACTCTTGCACCCAGGTTCTGGGGTGTGAGGAGGCAGGGGCTGGTGGGGAGAGCAGACCATCTTTGGAGGGACCCTCCTGGCTTAGTGGGGAGACGAGCGTCCCTGGAAAGAACAGCTTTCCCATCCCGGCTCGGCTACTTGGCAAACCCAGCAGGCTGGGAATGAAGCGCAGAATCCGCCCTGGAGGCTTCTGGAGAGGCCTTGCACCCCGGGCAAAGCCTCAGCAGGTCCAGGGCCACAGGACCGCCTCGACCGGTCTGCAGCAGGCAGGGCCGGCGTTTTGGGCCCAGGCCTCCCCTGGTGCTTGAAGCTGTGGCCAAGTGGCTTTGCTGACACGGAACCCACTGGCTCTTGGGTGACCAGGCAGCATGGTCTGTGCGGTCCCCTCAGCACCACCCGCTGGTGGGCTGCCCTGCAGCTGAGCTGCCGTACTCAAGGTCAGTCCCAAGAGGTCACAGATCGCACCAAGGCCGTGAAGGAGCCACAGCTCCCACCCGAGGGGCCTGGTCAGCAAGGATAAGAGGCAGCTGCTCCCGCAAGCAGCCTTGTCAACTGGCTCTGAGCACAAAAGGGGCCGTGTGTGCCCTGCTCCAAGGGAAAAGTCCTCTGATGTAAGAGAAGCTGCAGGAATTGCATGCGCCTAGAATGTTCTGCCCTTTCACCCAGAGTCATGATTTAGTAATTACAAGGCAGTGAGAGAAGCAAGATCACTGAGCCGACGCAAGCAAGGCTGTGAAAGTTCCGCAGCCCGCGGTCCCACGAGGGTACACGCACAGCCGGGGTCTGCACCCGGGCGGCCTGGCCTCAAAGCCCACGTCTCCAGCGCGCAGCCTCCTGGGCCCCCGGCAGGTCGCACCGGATGGCCTGCTCCAGATGACCCGAGGGCCCGTGGGCCCTTCAGCTACGGCGGGGAAGTGGGTGAGAAGTGGGCTGGCAGGCGGGGAAGATGCTCTGCTCGGGCCTTTGCAGTTTAAGGGTCCAACAGGACCTCCCAGGGGAGGCGCCAGTAGGAAACCGGGGATACCAATCTTTCACCCCAATTGCCTCCAAACAGGGTTTGAAAATCAAATAGAGACCCTCCCCTTGGGGACTTCAGGGATTTCACTAAAATCCAGTTCTAAACACCCCAGGGCCTCTCCTGAAGGGATTTAAGGTAGATGTGTGGGCTTGTGTCCCCACCTGGCAAGGGGTGCTTGAAAAGGAAGATGGTACCGGCAGGCAGTGCCGGGGCTGTGGCGGCAGACCCGGCTTGTGCTCTGGGCCGAGGGAGCGAGGAGGAAGGGAGGAAGCGAGGAAGCAGCCTCGCAGGCTCCAGCCTCGATGCTGGGCTCATCTGAGTGGAAGTGATTCCTGGGGAGAGACCTGTCCAATCCCCATGGGGCCCTACCTCTCCTAGGAAAATGTGTCCTTTGAGGTCTTTCCTCAAACCAGACCCCGTGGTTGGCCCCTGACCCACCTCCTGACTGAGCCGAGCTCACCTGGCTGGGGACATGCAGCCCCACATCCTGCTCTGCGGACCTGGAAGAGTCCTAGACCTGGCGACTCAGACTTCGGGGCAGAGGAGAAGCAGACGGCGCCGTGCCCCAGCCCCTTCCTTCTTCTGGTTCCAGCGCCTTCAGCGAAAGAGGGAACTCTCAGGGGTGTTTTTAACGACAAGGCTGGCCTAAGGCCTGGCCTCAGGGAGAACAACAGTCCACAGCCAGGCAGTGGGCTGGGGTAGGAGGGTGGAGGGCCTGCGGGTGGCCTGCAGGCATTCAGGAGTCCCACGCACCCAAACTGGGGAGGAAAGGCCCTCCCCTGGGCTGCCACCCAGTGACCCTGTGGGGCCTCACAAAAGACGGACACAGAGAGACACCACAGGTCGCCCCGCTCCCCAGCTAACACCAGGTGCTACAGGGAGTCGGGGGTAGGGCCAGGGATCTAGTCTCCCACCCCATCTTTACCCAGGGGGTTCTAACGTACAGGCCTGGTTCATCACTGCTGTTCCAGCCCAGGCCTGCTCTGGGGCTCTTCGTGGTGGCTGTAGGCTGTGGCTCGGTGGGGTGAAGTGTCCAGGCCCTAGATGCTGGCCCGACAGGCCCGAGGCCGTGGGATGGGACACGCACTGCTGCCAACTCTGCCAAACGGACTCATGCTCTTGTCAGTATTGTACCTGGAGCAGCAGCCTTGCCCTGAGCTGGGGGTGCTGACTGGTGGCCCTGTGCCCAGCCCAGGAGGACTATGCCAAAGGGTGGCTGTGGATGGGAACTGGTGAGTAGCTGGAGCAGAAGTTCCTTCTGCAAAGTGCCCTTGAGCGGACGGGGTACTCCAGCGTGCGGCGGTAGCGGGGAGCGCCTCCCCCAGGAAGCGGTCCCTTGGCTAGCGGGGAAGGAGAAGCAGGGGTTGCCGAGCCGGGGCCCCGTCACGCAGTTACTGTGAGCAGGTCCAGCCCTGCCGCGCCCTGCCCCACAACCAGCAGGACGGGACAGCGGGCGGGCAGCCGGGGCGGGCTGCAGGAGAGCGCCCGAGGTGCTGCTGAGGAGGAAGGACCTTGCTCTTCCAGGCCCCACCCCTGCAACTGCCTCCCCTGCCCCCATCTGCCTCTGCAGCCCCCCAGCCACTGAGCCGCCTCCCACGCACCACACAGCCACACCCACACTGCCCCAGTACACAACTTGGCCCCCGGTCACTCCATCTCTGAAGGGGAGACTCAGAGCCACACATTTATTGACTCTGAGGTGTGAACCTGGCCACCAACTGGCCACACGGACGGTGGGCAGGGGAGACCAGAACAGAGCGCCCCACACAGACTCACCTGTGGGCAGTGGAGTGCTCCCTTCCTTCACCCCCCAGACCGCAAGGCAGACCCGGGGACCGTGGCCAGGGCCACTGGGAAGGCACAGTCTGTGGCACCAGGAGCTACAAACAGTGAGGAGGAATTTCCTCCAGACTTTCAGCCTTTGAGCAAAGTGCATGTGGCAGCCCTCAGGTCCATCCAGGTGAGGCGCCGAGTAACACACAGGCCGGAGCCGGAGGCAATGCTCAGCCAGGCCTCCCTTCACCTCTGCAGGGGAAGGCCCCTGTGAACTCATGGGCACGTGGCAGAAGTCTTGGGGAGAAGGGGACTTCCCTCCGGGGTGCTGAGTCCAGGTACAGGGGATTCCCTCGGAGGCGGCGCTGAATGCAGATGACCAGTGGGGGTGGGGCGCCCCTGCTCCAGCCTCAGAGTGTCTCTCCCCACTCCATCACCCAAGAGCCCAAGTTCCTGTTCCTCTCAAGGTCAAAGGGGTAGGTGGGCAACACAGGTGGGGAAGAACCTTCCAGAAGCCCAGCTTCACTTCCACCAACCCCTCTTCCTCCAGTAAGGAGGCCCAGGTATCTATACTTCTGTCTGGGCTCCCGACTCGGCTCCATCCAAAAGGGCCACTGAAGAGTCCTTGCCCTCAAGGAAAGCGACGATGCTCGGCCTGTGGCTTCGGAGCGCCAGCTGCAGAGGGGTGCAGCCTGCCCCGTCCTGGGGGTTCAGCTGGGCGCCAGCTTTGAGCAGCATTTTGAGGATGGCCACGTTGCCCTGGAGGGCAGCCAGGTGGGCAGGTGTCCAGCCCAGCTTGCTGCGCGTGTGGACATCTGCACGGTGCTCCAGGAGGTTGACGACGCTCAGGAAGGCGCCCCTCTGGACCGCCAGGTGGAGCGGCGTCCAGCCCGACTGCTCGGCCACATTGGGGTCAGCGCCGCACTGCAGCAGCGCCGACACCACCACCTCCTCCGCGTGGCGGGCAGCCAGGTGGAGGGGGGTCCAGCCCATGCTGCCAGGGGCCCCCAGGTCTGCGTGGCTCTCCGCCAGCAGGTGGATGACCTCCAGGTGGCCCTTGTAAACCGCGAGGTGCAGGGGCGTCCAGCCCTGCCGGGTGGGCAGCTCCAGGCCAGCCCCGTGCCTGAGCAGCATCTTGCAGATGAGGTACTTGCCCCTGGCGGCTGCCGTGTGCAGGGGGCTGTAGCCGCTCTGGTCGAGGGCGTCGGGCGCCGCCCCGCTCTTGAGCAGGTGCTGAATGGCTCTCACTTTGCCCCGCTCCACGGCCAGGTGCAGGGGGGTCCTCAGGCTCCTCTGCCGGGCATCCAGCTCGGCCCCCTGGCTGGCCAGCAGCTTGACCAGGCTGACGTGGCCAAAGTAGGCGGCCACGTGGAGGGGGGTTTTGCCCTCCGCCTCCTGCAGGTTGGGGTCAGCCTGACGAGAGACCAGAAGCCTCGCCACATTCTCGAAGTTGTTCTGTGCGGCCAGGTGGAGGGGGGTCCAGCCCTCATGCTCCTGGGCATCAGCGTGGGCCCCGCGGTCCAGGAGCAGGCGGGCCGTACGGTCATCCCCGTTCTGGGCGGCAAAGTGCAGCGGGGCCCAGCCGTCCTCATCTGCCAGGTTGGCGTCGGCTCCGTGCTCCAGGAGCAGGGCGCAGAGGTCGGGCTGCTGGTCCTGGGCCGCGATGAGCAGGGGCGTGTAGCCACAGGCCGTCTGGCAGTCCACGTCCACCTCGTGGGCCAGCAGCAGCCTCACCTGCTCCACGCTGCCCTGCGCCACCAGGAAGTGCAGGGGTGTGACCCTGCTCCCGGAGAGGCGCGGCCCCTCCTCGCTGGGCTCCGGGCTCGCGGGGTCGGAGAGCCGCAGGAGCCGCTTCCAGTCTCCTCCCGAGTCTGCTGGGAGCAAGGAGGGGTTGGAAGGAGACCTCTGCCCTGGCCAGCAGTCACCTTGGCCATCTCTCTGCCTCCTGGATGTGTCATCCAGAAAATTCCTGCCACCCAGGCAGAGCCACTCCCGCTCTCAGATCTCCTCGCAGCCCCTGTAGTCCCAGGGGACTGGCTGGCACTCCTCCCGACTCTGCCCCTTAGCCTCAGGCGACCTCAGCCAACTCGCTGCCCCTGAGCCTCTGCAGAGCAAAGCTCTTCCGAGCAGAGCCTGGCACCCTGTAAGTAAATGCAAGTTGGCAGAGAATTGGTGCTGGAGCTCTGTGATCAGAACAACTCCAAGGCCGTTAAGTGCCCACGGCCCTCGCTCTACCCAGTGTGGTAATAGAATTAGAAGCTCCAAAGATTAAATATATTAATGAATTAATCACCACCCAGGTCCCCCCGCAGAGCTTCTGATTTAATTAGCCTGGGGTGGAGTCCAGGCCTGGGTACTTTCTCAGATCTTCCTCAAGTAATCCCAACCTGCAGCCGGGCTGAGCCCGCTCCTTCCCGCCGCAGGGAGGCGCCCGGCTGGCCAGAGCGCAGACGCAGAAAAAGCCGAGTCAGGACCCCGGAGCAGAGGCCTAGGGAGGCGCGTGGGGCGGGGCCAGGGTCGGGGAGGATGGGTGGCGGCAAGGGGATGGCTTCCATGTGCTGCAAGCGCTCTGGACTCACCACTGCCTGTCAGTTCCTGGCCGACCTCTTCGTTGACCTGGGGTGAGGGGACCAGAAAACACAGGGGAGGGAGAGTCAGCTGGGAGTGGGGGTCTGTGCCGCCCTCCACTCCCTCCCACTCTCAGGCGCCCCTTTAACCTCCCAGACTCCTAGGCCTAGGAGACGCCCCTCCTGTGGCATTCCTGCCAGCAGCAGGGTTGCGGGGGGGAAAGCCCGGCTCAGGGCCCTGACGTCCCCTTGGGCTGTGTGGCCCTGTGGGCTCTGCTGGGAGCCCCGCCCTAACCCAAGCTGGCTCCCACGGAAGGAATGGACAGGATGGCGGGGTGGGGAGAGAGGGCGCTGAAGCCCACAGCCAGGTTCCCCCCTGCAGCAGAGGGCCCACATGTGTGAGAAGGTCCTTCTCAAGACTCGGGGCCACAGCCACCCCCAGCCCTTAGAGTGACTGTGCCGAAGAGGCAAAGGTAGCCCCAGGAGGGCTGCCTCCTTGGTGAGCATTGTGGGTTCTCAGTCCCCACTTGCCCTCTTGTGGGGCTCGTGGAGGGCCCCCGTGCCTCACCCTCAGTGCTTCCCCAAGGCCATGTCCAAGCCCTGCGCTCACCTCCCGGGACTGGTGCAGAGACGGCTTGCAGGACACCTTCCGGGCCAGCGCCTCGCTCTGGGGGTCCGCCACGGGACTCTGCAGCAGGGACAGCAGCATGTCCGTCTCCACGGCGACATCTGCCCCACGAGGGAGAGGGAGTCTGCGGCAGGCTGGCAGCCGTGCTTCCCGAGTTACCGACCCTAGAGCTCTGGGCGCCGGCCTGGGTGACGTGCACCTGTGCCTGCCGGCCAGAGCAGGACGCCTGGTCCCTGCCTCGGTGCAGGGCCACACGCAGCAGCGCACTGCTGCGCCGAGGGTGCGTCCTGTCCAGAGGCGGCGGCAGGACGAGGTCACCGGCACGGCGCTCACGCTTACACACGTGAGATTTCCTGGCCCCTAAAGGGCTGGCCGACCTCCAGTTCCATGCGTGCCGTAATGTCAAGGCTGGTGACAATGTCAGCGGGGATGTCGGCAGTGTCCTGAAAGGGCCTGGCGACCTAGAGCAGCCAGTGGCGGCAGAGCCAGACCCAGGTGCCACCTCCGCCAGTGACAGGAGACCAGCCCTGTCTGCTCAGCGGCCCTGCCCCAGGGCCTTGCTCCCAGGCCGTGGTGCAGACGCTGCCAGCGACCCCCGTCCTGCACGGCAGGTCTCTGCGCAGAGCCCCGGGGAGGGGCCGGCCCATCATTTCCTCTCTGCCTGCGAGTGCTGCCCAACTTCCCGCCCCAGCAGGTCAGGCTGGATGAGAACCTGAAAAGCACGGTCTCTTCTGGGGGTCCTGGTCCCAGCAGCGCCGCATCAGATCTGCCATCTGCTGGGTCTCGTCGGGCCACTCACTGGACACAGGCTGCAGGGGGGGCCGCACACCTGCGGCCACGCGAATAATGATGGTCATCATACTGACGCCTGCGAGAGGAGAACCAGCCACGTTGGCACTGGGAGGGGGGCTCTGAGGACCCCCGGAGGGTGGTGGACACCGCAGGGCCCAACGGATCAGAGTGAGCAATGGCTGACGGCAGGCCAGCTCGAGGTCCGACCTGAGCAGCGGAGTTCTGGTCCAGCTCAGCCTCCCAGGCCGAGCCCCGACATGGCTGCACACTGCAGGCCTGTGCTGTGCAAAGGCAGCAGGACGGATGAGCAGGCCCAGTCCCGGCCCTGCCTTTCAACTGCGGGGGCATCCGGGTTTCCTGACAGTGTTTACACCTAGATAGGACCTGGCATCTGGGGGCAGTGGGAGAGGCAGGAAAGAGCACTTGAGAAGCAAAGGAGCCAGAAAAAAGGCCTGGGCTGGCTTTGCCCTTCCTTCCTATCATGTGAGTGCTAGAAGAGGGGAGGAGAACAGGAGCGGGGTACTGGAACCCCTGAAGACAAGATGGCTCCCCAACACAAACCTGCCACTTACTCTGGCCCAGGAATGTTCAGCCCCCCACCACAGCCCCTCCGGGACCCCATCTGAGAGTGCCACTGCTGCCTGCTACCTGAGTATGGTTTCTTCTGAGTCAGTAGCTCCCAGATGACAATCCCGAAGCTGCAGACAGGGGAAAGTACTTGCTGAGTGGCTTTCTTCGACATCCACGTCACCCAGCAAGGGGGGCGCCCACAACCCCAAGGAAAATCCCCTCACAAACCCTCCCCACTGGCAGGGAGGTACCAGACCTCATCCCCTCTGCCGTGCCCTAGGGCTCACGGGTGCAGGCCGGTGGTGACCATGAGCTCCCGCGTGGGTGTGCGGCCTGAAGCCCGCCTCTCACCTGTACACGTCGTATTTGGGCCCTGGGGCCGTGTTGCTCTCCAGGAACATCTCAGGGGGGATGTAGCTGAGGGTGCCCCGCAGAGCCGACCTCTCGATGTACTGCCTGCGGGGGGACTGCTCCATCCACTTAGACAGCCCGAAGTCAGAGATCTGAGAGGAGGGAGAGGGCGGCCATCAAGTCCTGTCCCCAGAAAGCCGCCTTGGCGGCACACCCCCTCTGCCCTTCCCGTGCACGGTGGCCGGGGAGCGCTCCGGCTCCAGCACACACTGCTGGGACATCTTGGACAAGTCACTTGTCCTCTCAGAGCCTCAATGTCCTCATCCATAAAATGGAAATGAGTACTTGACTCAGTGCTCTTATGAGCAATAAATGGGGGTCACGAGCAAAAAGCACCGAGAACAGCTCCCGACACCGGCAGGTGTTGCCTTTGGCTGGAGACTGCGGGTAAACTGCTGCCTTGCTGAGCTGCCGTCACTCCACCTCCATGGGCCTCAGTAATGCAGCCACGTGTGCGATCTCTTTGCTTTCATCCAGTGGCTCATTCCCACACCAGCCACCTCTTTACTGGGTGCTGAGGCCGGGTACTGAGGGCTAGGCACTGGAGCAGAAAGAGGAGATGTCTCCCCCTTACTTTATAAGTACTGATTCAAGTGGGGTCACCGTCGTTAAGGAAATCATGGCACAAGTGACTAAGGGTTGGTAATACGAAGAGACGAGGAACCATGAGGGTGTCCAACACAGGCTTATTGGAGTGGATTGAGGAAGAGGCGATGTTCTGGTCAAGGCTTAAAGGTGCGTAGGCCTTTGCTAGAGAAGGGGGAGTGGGGAACACTTTCTGGGAACAGACCGTACAAAGGTCCT
The DNA here is from genome assembly GCA_004024925.1 of Scalopus aquaticus. Lineage (NCBI taxonomy): Eukaryota > Metazoa > Chordata > Mammalia > Eulipotyphla > Talpidae > Scalopus > Scalopus aquaticus. Next base: position 48,898 of record PVIJ01002438.1, on the reverse strand, counting down.
GTGGCCTAGTTTAGGAACTGAGTAAGTGACCACGTGACCTTGCCTAGAGACCACCTCACTGTCCACAGCAGACCGTGGGCGGGACGGGGATCATCCTCCCAACGTGGGGAATGGGAGCCGTCGGCCACCCGAGGGTTAGCGCACGCACCGATACCAGCCTCGTGTGCTCACTGCTGTTCTGGGTGTGGGCCCTGTCTTTCGCAGGTGCCCAGAGGGACCCGGTGAACACTCTCCATAGGCCAGGCACGCAGGCAGGTAAGGGCCCTTACCTTGACATGCATGTTGCTGTCCAGGAGAATGTTGCCGGGCTTGAGGTCCAGGTGGAGCAGAGGTGGCTTAATGCTGTGGAGGAAGGTCATGGCCAAGCTGGTCTCATGGATGATGCGGAACTTGAGCTGCCAGCAGAGGCTGTGGGTAGGCAGCATCTTCTCCAGGGAGCCATTGGCCATGAACTCCATCACGATGCCCAGCGGCTGCTTGCACACCCCATATATGGACACGATGTGCTGAAACTTGATCTTCTCCATTTTGGCTGCTTCTTCAATGAGGCAGTTCACATCGGAGCTAAGGAAGGAGAGGCCCCATTAGTAACTAGCACAGCTAGCAGAGCACACAAACAAGACTCGATGCTAGGCTGTGTGTGTGCGTGGCGGGGAGTGGGGTCTCAGGGAAGCCTCGGGAACCTGCAAGGTGGTGGAGGAAGAGAGGCTGGAAGGGATGCCCAGACGACCAGCAGCCACAGGCAGGTCTTGAAGTTAGGAGCAAGCCCATTCTATAGAGGTGGTGACAGAAAGCCTGGTCACGTGACCGTTTATCTTCCCCAGTGAATTGAGAGCCTCTCGGGGACTAATATTATGTCTTATGCTAACATAATTTATTGCTATTTTGATCATGAAAGTAATACAGATACCTTACAGAAAATCTAGGAAATGCAGAGAACTATAAAGACGAAAATTAATCTTCAGTGATCCAACCTTCCAGAGTTGGCCTGTTAATACTTCAGTGTCACCTTTGATGGCATGTTTCCAAGGTGTTCTTTTCTTCCTTCCCTGCCTGCTTCACTACCGCCTCCCTCTCTCCATCACACAGTGGGGGCTGTTTTGTGACCTGCTTTCCCGGGTGCCGCAGCGCGAGCACTTCCCCTCGCTTACTCTGAGTGGCTGCACGGTATTCCATGGTATTCCACTGTACAGGCGAAATGTACCTATTCATCTCCACACTCCTCGCAGCGCACTGCCATGCACAGCACAACTCGTCTTTGTTGAACTGAACAGGACACTTAAGGGAAGGTCTCGCAAAACAAGCATTTACAAACCCTCTCGCACTTTTTGCTGTATGTGCCCACGGAACAGTAAACACGCAAATTGTTACAGATTGTTTGGGGAGGAGGATTCAGGAGAAAGGACGTTTTTAAAAGCACAGTATTTGCAAAGCTGTGTCTGCAGTCAGAGGTTGCAGGTCATGTGCTCATGGGGCCTCCCTTGCCTCGAGGTTTCTCCACGTCTCACCTCGACTTCTCCAGTCTCCCCTCCACCTCCGCCTGAACCTCTGAATTTACAGGTGCCGAGAAGACAACTCTCACAAAGTGGGAGCTGGGTGTATTGCCCAGTTTTATCAAATCCCAGTTTTACCACTTATTATTCTTTGCATGACTTTAAGCAAGTAGATTCTCTGGGCCTCAGTTTCCTAACTGTAAAATGGGAACAGGCGTACTTGCACTGTTCCCCTTCACACCCAGACTTCCTGAAGGCATTTGCTGTGCTGCTCTCTCTCTCCTTTCCTCACCTCCTGCCACTCCCTTCCACCTGGTTTCTGATCTCAATACTTGGTGGAACAGCTATTGCAAAGGCCTCTAATGACGCCCATGCTGCTACAGCCTATGAGCAATTTGCGATTCTTGCTTCATGATTCAAATCCCTTATTCTTTTCTCCCCAAATACTCACATCAGCTGTGCAAGTGTTCTCCTTATTCCTCCTCCTTTCTGGTCACCTCCTGTCTGTTTCCTTTTAGATTCCTAGTCTGGTGCTTGTTCACTCATCTTGGTCCTAGGCTCTCTCTCCTCCAACTCAGTGCCTAAAGCTGGATTCCTGAATGTCCACTAACACCCACGCCTCCTTCCTCAGCCTTCCTCATCTCAGTGAATGGGGCCTCCGACCTTCTAGACCTCAAATATCTTGACGCCAGCCTTCACTCTTTTTCCCCTCTCTCTCTCTCACAACCAGGTCTTTAGCATCTCCTGTTAGCTGTACCTTCAAAACATAGGAAGAAGCCAAGATTCTCGCCAGGCCAACTCACTGTGTCTTGGCCCAAGCCTCCTAACTTGCCTCTCTGCTGCTGCTCCTTTCCGCCATCTAGTCTCTACAGAAAACTCGGGGCTACTTAAGAAACATCATGGAGCATATCACTGCTCAGCCTCTGCTGCCTCTCGGTCCCAGCTCAAATCAACATTCTTAGAATGGCCTTCGGAGTCCTAGATTCTCTGCCCCTGGGCACAGCTTCTGGATCTTGTCTACCTGTCCCTCCCTTTGTCCTTCAGCTCCTGCCATAAGGCCTCTAGCTGTTCCTCCACCTCAGGACCTTTGCACCTGCTGCCTTCTGTGCCTAGAATTCTCCTCCTTAAGACAGCTATGTGGCTTGTTGCTTCTTGGCTTCAAATCTCTACTCAGATGACACTTAATTAGAAATGCTTTTAGGTATCTATAAAATAGTAACCCTGCCACGACTCTGGCAATTCTCACCCTCCCATGCAGATGGTTCACAGATTCATATTCCTAGATCAAACATTTTCTTGGAAGACCACATCACACATCTCCTATTTTTAATCAAGAAAATGTCAGGTGGTTTTAAACCTATAGATAAAAACATGGATGGATATGTATACATGCATTTTCGGTCTTCCTCCACTAGATTCTAAACTCCATGAGGGCAGGGCCTTTTGTTCCTTTAGTGCTTAGAGTAATTGAATGTCAAAAACTAGACCAAACTCACAAGTTTAAACTTTGTTACCACGCATCTTCATTCTGAAATCTACTTGATCATTCTTCATGGCTGGTTAAAGTCACCTTAAAACATGCACAAAACTGAATTCATGATTGTCCTCTCCAAACCTGGTCTCTTCTCAAAATGATCCATTCATTTGCAACGTCATCATCCAACAAATACTTATTAAATACCACCATGTGGTGAACAAGAGAGACATGGATTATACAGTCTAATGGATCCCCTGTTCCTTTGGGCAAGTCAGACATCAAGTTAACCTTTACTCCTCTTCCTCACTGTGTCCTCCACAGTCAATCCAAGCACCAAGTCAAGTGGATTTGTACCCCCTAAATACTGCATCATCTAGCCCTTTCCCTCCATCACCAACACATAACTTCAAGCACTAACCATCTGGTTTGAATGATGACAACAGTTTCCTAACTGAGCCAGTATCCACTCTATCCTTCCAATCCATCCTCCAATTACAAATCTGATGACTTCCTGTCACTACTACCCACACCTGGTTGCAAACCCTTTCTAGGCTTTCCACTGCTTCTTCACTCCCTCAACTCCAGCCACAATAGCCCTTTCCCCACCCTTTTACTTACTATGCCCCTCCTACCCCAGGGCCTTTGCACATTCTATTGTCTCTTCCTGGAAAATTCTCCTCTTAACCTACTTAATGCATACTCATCCTTCACACTTGAGGTCAAGATAACTTCCTCAAGGGAGCCTTTTCTGATCTTGGTTACATTCTCTATTAACAAGCTCTTATAGAAACATAAATTTTTCCTTTCTTGCACTCCCCACAATAGCACATTTATATTTAAATGTAGGCGTATCTTATGATTGTGTCTCTCCAGGCTGTACGTCCAGGAAAACACCCTGCACTGCGCTCGTCATTATCATTCAGTTTCTGCCACAGTGCCTGGTGCATAGTAGGAGGGGCAATAAGCATTTGTCAAGTGGATGAATGAAATGAGACGGAAGGAGGAGCTAGTCAAGTGATGCATGCAAAGCTCCTATTCTAGAACTCCTCACGGAGTAGGCATTAACTAGCATTAAATCCCTTTGCCCTTCCCACCCACGGAGGTTCCAGAACTTGGGGAGGGAAAGTGATGGGAGTTATTGTCAACTAACAGTATAGTCTTGGCAATGCCATCTGTTTCCTTTTAGTCTTTACTTCAACGACAGTAAATAATTTGGGTAATTCCTAGAATAGTCTGACTCTACTCCAAAGCCAACAGGCAGATGTTAGAGGAGGAAAGTGGGTGAGTCTGGGCTGTTCCACTTTGTCCATTTTCATGGGATGAACTAGGTGGGGGGTGTGGAAATTAGAGGAAGGACTGGCTTGACCTTTGGGACCTGCAGCTGGGTCTTGGGGATGAGCATGCTGACTACAGAGACCAGGACAAACAGCACCTGAGGAAGAGGCCAGCAGGAGATGTGCCTCTCCAGGTCCTTGTCCCAGGAGCCTTGGAAAGAGGATATGGTTTTGTGAGCAGACTTCACACCCTGAGTGTCTCTTTCAGGGGTGCCAGGGGCAAGCGCACAGCCAGTACAAGCAAGTCAGGTGGGGTGAGCCTAGAGCCCACCGCGGGAGGAGGCCGAGAGAAGTGCAAGCCTGGGAAAGTTCACGAGCACAAAGGAGGCCGGCCAAGGGTGGCACAGTGTCCATGAAGGGCGGAGGATGAGCCAGAGACCAGGACAGGCTAGAGGCTGCCGTCCCCCGGGCGTGGCCTTCCTGCGGGCTGCGTGACAGCAGCAAGTGGCCTGGGCTGGCTCTTGGGCTGAGAGGCTGGGCAGTCTCCATGACCCACCCGCACTGGTCAGGGGCCAGATGTCAACGGCAGGGGAGGACGGGCCCTCACAGGTCACTGGGCATCTCTGAGCCACGTGCTACAGCCCCTCAGGAAGCAGGGATTCGGGGCGGCTAGGAGGGTGGGCGAGAGCGCTCAGAGCATCAGTCATCACAAGCCTGACATAGAAACAAGCAGCGGGACCAGTCTGGGCGCTCAGATGAGCAAAGGTGCCTTTGGAAAGTGATTCCACCCTCCTGACCGCTATAGACCCCCCAAACAGTCCTGATGTGCCGACTGCATGCCAGCTAAGGACACAAACTGGCACTCAGGCGCCACTGGGTAGTTTAGAATCAGCCAGGAAACAACCCTCCGCCTCCACCTAGCCTGCCCTCCTCGGGAGTCCCAGGACTGTTTCTCCTCTGGCAGGAGAGGGCGGGGCTTCAGTACCTGGTCGAGTCGGCAAGGAGGCAGGGGGAGCATTTGATGGCATACTCAGTCCTCCAGCACTTGTGGCGCGCCTGGAACACCTGGCCGAAGCCACCGCTGGCCACGCGACGCCAATCAGCCTCGAAGTCGTCGCGGGTGAAGACTGTAAGGCTGCCCAGCCTCTGCTCCATGCCCGCGGCCACGGCCTTGAGGTCGGTGCAGCTCAGATCCACCAGCCCCAGCACTCTGAGCAGGCTGCACCCAGGAGGCTGGCAGCCAACCCACCCCTTCCTGCTCTCAGTCCCGAGGGTGGGGATGAGAAGGAAGTGTCCCTCCTTCTGCAAGGAGGCGCGATCCTGCCCTGCCCTGCCCGGCAGAGGCAGGGCGGGGAAAACCCAACCTGCGCTAGCTCCTGAGGCCCCAGGCAGCAGTGGGGACCCAACCTGGAAGGACGTGTTCCCTCTGGCGCAGCCTGCAGGAGACCCGCCCCAGCACAGCGTGCATCCCCCGCAGTCCATCTGGGGTTCCCCGGCTCTCATGCTAGAGCCTGGGCAGGTGCTGGGCGAGAGGGTTTCCGGAAGTCTGATCAGTTTCGTTCAGACCCGGCCCCTAGTGGAAGCTGAGTTCTCTATTCATGCAACTCAGATGTACCAGGGTTGATGAAAGCTCAGTGACTGTAGCAGGGAGTCTCAGGTTGAATGTGGGGCCTGGAACCCCTCCCGCCCCAGCAAGAATGGAGTTAAACACCTTGAGGTGCCATTTTCTGATCTCTATCTTTAGCCTCCTTGGCTTAGAGCTTCCTTTGTTGTTGCTGGGTTTGGTTTATTTGTCAACTGGTCGTGGGGGGCTGATAAAGGAAAGCCCGCAAGGAGTCGTCAGCAGGACCGGGGACGAGAGGCCGGGCCCTTGCCTGCAGGGGCTCCTCCCCTTGCGACTGTTCTCTGCCCCGGCCTCAGGGGGTCAGCACCGGTCTGGAGCCGACCATGGGGCAGTGGACTCCGTGGCCCAGTGCCGGCTGAGCACGCCAGGGCCCTACCTGCTGAGGAGGGGTGGCTGGGCCGGGGTGAGGGAAGAGTGGGACAGCTCAGGGGACACTGGTACTGTCAAGAAATCAGGCCTGAGGGCTCTGTGCAGACTGGGGCAGGAAGGGAGAGGACGCACCTGCAAAGGCAAACCTGACCTGGACAGAGGGAAGCGGTCAGTCAATGGGAGGCGGGGGTGGTGCCCCAGAGGAGCAGGGGCAGCCATCAGAGGGGCACCCCTTCCTCTCTGAGCTTCCTGCTTCCTGCCTCTTTGCTCACGTGTGAGGCGGCGAGGCAGGAGGAAGGGGAGCTCGTGGTGTCAGCCCAAGGCGCCGCTGGGCCCTTCACACCAGGACTGTCCTCTCACCTCAGGGACGCACAGAGCGGGCACATCAGAAAAGCTTGGTCAGCGGGGTCTCCCAGGGGCACGCCAGGGCAGTGCCGGGGAGGCACCGTCCCGGGGCAGGTTCTGCTCACTTGCAGTCGGGCAGGTGGGCTGTAGTCTTCAGGTGACCCCCACCAGGGCCATCCTCAAGAGGCCACTGACCAGAGGAGGAAATGCCTGGTCTTTGAACTAAACCTGTGAGCCCAGCACCCAAGCCCCCTATCAGACTCCCAGGGAACAGTGTGGGCACCAGAACTGGGCAGATGCCAGGGGAAGCTAGGAAACTTATTCTTTCCGTAACAATTTACATGCAGTCTTCAGGGTGAATCCTGGCAAACGGATGAACTGCAGAGAATTGTCAAAGGGACCAATGACGGCCACCATTAAGAGTGCTGACTTCATTTCAGAATCTGCAGCTACTTTACCTACTGCACTTACTTTGCAGATACCATCTTGTCTATCTCCAAGACAACGGTGAGGTCAGCATTTCCCTCTTTGCAGATGAAGGAATTGGGCTGCAAGACAGAAAGCATGAAAGACCAGTAAGAGGCAGTTACGACTCAAACCTAGGTCTCTGGTTCCTGTGGAGAAGGCCTGGACACAGGAGAAGGAAGGGGGAGCCTTTTAGGAGTTTGGGTGGAGTCACTGAACAGTCATGTTTCCCAGAAAAAACTGGGCTGGTGGAACCTTCTTCTGGAGCAGGAGACATACCCCAAGAACAGCTCAGTGGGAAAGTAAACAGCCCTCTGGTTTAGTGAAAGGTTCACTCAAGCCCAGATCTCAAACCATCAACACAACCCGCCTCGGCTGCTGCAGGAATACCAGGCCTGAGTGGCCTGCACCATTGAGGGAGAGCAAGAAGCCAGAAGGGGCCACCCATGAGACCACGGCAGGAATGCTGAGGCACCCTCCCTGCAGGAGGGAACACCCAGGGTGCAAGGCAGGCTGCAGGTCTCCAATAAAACCCCTTATTGAGCTTCTCTACAGAGGTGGAGGGAGAAGGACATGTAGCCCTCAGGGTGTGTTACTGTTGACCCAGCTGCAGTTTCAAGCACCCAGGAGGCTTCTGGAAGAATCTGGCAAAACAGATTTATGCAAACACTTAGAACGGCTGCAGTCATTTGACAAAGTTGTGACTGCTCTTTCTCTTTCTCTAAAGCAAGCCAGGATAAGAGTAGCAGCCTTCAGATAAGCTGTGGGGGAAGTCACGAAGTGAAGGGGCCTTCCTGAATGCCTCACAGAGGTAAAGGACTTCTCCATCTCTCAGTAACTGGGGTGGTGCTTAGAGATCTGAGGAAGAGCAAGGTCAGTAGCTCAGGAGCTGCTGATTTCTTCCCAATGGCCTGACTGCAAGGCCTACCTGGCTGGGAAGCCCACAGCAAGTGGGTAGAGTTGGAGAGGAAAAGTCCACCTTCAAGTGCGTGCTCCTGCCTTGGGAATGGGAATGGGCAGGAATGAATGGGGCAGGTACAGTCTGTCCATGACCCGAACCCCCTAGAAGGGCTAAGAAGCATGTTCCAGCCATGGGAATTCTGCTCCCAGATGTTCTGAGCCCGTCCTGTTGACTCCTAACAATTTGCTTAGGCAGACTGGGAAGGAAATTTTCTGGACTTAGAATTATCAGATGATTTTGTGCGTGACTGTTTTGGGGGAACATAAAAATTTTCAGTCTGCCACCCCCAGACCAGCGAGCAGTTTTGTAATACTCTGGAAGGTGCTATAATTCAATGTGAGTCTGTCCCCAAACCAGAATGACAAGCTCTTTGTACACAGGGAAGTTTCCTGATATGTCTGCACTCTCCACCCTGCAAACATGCCACAGGAGGACTGGACAAGTCCCGGCAGCGTGCAACCTCTGGCAACCTGTGCACTGAGGGGAGAGCAAGGCTGGGTAGGATGAATGAATGTGTGCAGGAAGATGGGAAGGGAACATCTGCCCAGGAAGCAAAGCTCTTCCGGAGAGAAAGGGAATGAACAAGACAGCAGGAGCAGGCCTTAAATGCAAGAGTACGTGAATCTGCTAAACCTGCATTCAAACTTTAGCTTTTTCCCTCCATTTGCCAGCCCCTGGGCCTTGGTCACATTACTAAGTCTCTCTGGGTTTCTCCATCTGTCAATGGGATGATACTATAGTCCCCATTCTTAAAGAGCATGAAGAAATCCCAAGGAGGGAGAGAAAAGGGCACTGGGTTAGAATAAGCTAACTAGCTCCCTCTTGGGCTCAGCACTCTCTCCCAGGTGATCTGATCAGATAAACTGGTATCTACTGATAAAACTATATAGAATTATATCTGATCAGCCAAATTCAAAACAGTCATCCAGAGAAAGCCTGAAATAAATCAACTTGCCTTTCTTAGAATCAGGGGCTCTATCTGCTCAGCACACCTCCCTTGAGGCTCCTGGTAGTGTGTTCCAGCTGTTGAGATGAGCTGGCAGACAGATGTGGGTGGATGGACTCAAAAAGTCAGGGGAGGGGGGCCAGGCATAGCTCTGCTGGTTTGTTTCTACCTGGGCACATGGACTGGCTCCCGAATACTTCGGAAACACGACCCTTCACAGGGCCGAGGAGGAGTGTGGGAGCAGGATGGAGAAGGCAGGAAATCAAGAATGGAGTTAAGAAAGCTTTTGGCTTTTGGCAATCCATTTGGCAGGATATGGATTGTTCCCCCCTAACCTGGAACACTAGTCTTCCCTTTGAGGAGCTTTTAATAAAAACCATCTTCAGTGTTAAGATGTCAAAAATTGAAGCCCCATGTTTTAGAAAGCAGTTCCAATCGTCAGGATGTGGCCACAAACTCATGGGCCTTGGGTTGGGTCGATACGAAGATAAGAAGCAAATGTCCCAAGAACCCTTTTACCCCAAAAGAAATGCCAAGACTTCACCAGGGCTTGACTTTGTGAGGCTTGGAGCACAGCATTGGATCCAAGAGGTCAAGGTCATCATTTTCTTTAGTAGTGAAGGAATTACACAGGGACTGAATTTACTTTCATGGTGGTCAGCAGAGAGATGTGAAGAAATTACCTGTGACTCCCTTTAGTGGAGACCTTGAGGGAAAACACTCCGCAGATGCCAACTGTGAGAAAGGTCAGGGTTCAGCGTTTGTCTGGGCACAAGCCATCTGTCTCTGTCCTCTGTGCCTGTCCAGGATGGGCGTGAGGCAGAAGAGCTGGGCTAGGCAAGTACATGAGCATGAAAAGCAGCTTTCTCAGGTTGTGCAACAGAAAGCTCTGGAAGCTTGCTAACTCTGTAGGAAAAGAAAGTGACTTGTAAGCTATGACTGATCTCAGGCTTTTTGTATTTTGTTTGTATCTATTTTCTATTTTCCTTACCATCCTTTGTGGCAATTGTCAGAATACCTTGGGAAAAAAAAAAGAAAAAAAGGGAAGAGTTCGCTTTCTTAAAAATCATCTTGTTTAGGTGGTTGTGAAGAACACAACTCTTACAAGTCTAGACTAGAATCCTATGTAGTGGGACAGGAGTCTTAGTCTCAACTTGTTCGCGGCCGTGTCTTCAGTTCCTGGCATGGAGGGAGCTTGTGTAATATGGCTGATGATTGAATGAATGGATGAATGAAAGGGAAGGTGAAGCTCAGGGGTCAATTCTAGCTTTGGCAGTCCCTCCCACCGTTCTTTAGGGTCTTCCCTAATTGCAGGGAGCCCTCCCTTCCCTTCCAAGAAGCATTTTTGTCCCCCGCCCCCAAAGCCAGGCTGCTGAGACCCCTAGGGGCTAAGCCCCGGAAGTTCAGCACCTGTGACGCCCTGGACTCCTTTCCCCAGAGAGGAGCGCTGTCACAGTCCCATCACCACTTCCTCCTCCACTCAGATTCCTTACAATCGTGTATCATGCTCTATGCATATTTTTATAAATATAGCTTTGCAAGCCAAGGGCTTTTCTGATGGGTAAAAAATAAATGGATGGAGAAGCTTTAGGGACCAAAGCAGTAAAACCTGTTATTAGTGAGTCTTTGCTTTATGCCCACTCCATCTGGAGTGATCAGCCTGCCTTATCTCACTTAATCCAGTCCTCTGAGGTACGGAGTGTTACTGTCCCCATTTTCAGACATGGAGGGGCTCAGTAACTTGCCTGTGGTCAGGCAGTTGGTAATTAGATGCTCCAGGATTTGAACCAGGCCTGCCTCTTGCCAAGGCACATGCTCTTAATGCCGAAATAAGGCCAGGAGACTGGATCAAACCAAATATGGGGTGCTCAGCCTGGGGCTCACTGAGGTGCAGTGAGGGTCATGGTTGGAGAGGTGGGACCCCTGGGGCACACATCATCAACTACAGGTGTTTGTGACGTTCCCATCCTCTGCTGACCCCTCAGGCAAGTGTAAGGGTGGCTGAGCTGGTACCGAAAGCTGAGCTTTGACTAATATTCCACGTACCAGGACTGCGCCTGAGGCTTAAAGATATCTTTGGAAGCTGTACCTGTAGAAAGGTCTGTATTAGCTCTGTCAAATCTGGATTCTGGAGAAACTTGAGGATGACTTAGTCACTGTGGAAATGTTTTTGTCTCTCTTTTCTTGGCTGGAAAGAAAGCAGTGTGTCCTTGGGACTGTCAAGACCCTTTACCACCAGTAAGGGCAAAGTCATCGATGTGTGAGCTGGCATTTTAATGACCCTGAGAAGTGGCTGGATATGATGACAGGCCCTGGGTGCCCCGCATCTGTGGGATAGCAGGATCTGGAAATCAGAGCGCTTTTTTCCGCAGAGAGCACCCAGGCCTCCTCAGGCTGGCTCCAAACCTCCTCCAGCGTGTTCCCCAGATCAGGTAGGAAGTAATCCTGAGCCATGGGGACAGCTGCACTGCTAGCTAGCAGACTGCTGACCGATCAGCAGGGCTTCCAGATAAAACTTTCAAGGGGTTCAAATTTCACTCCCCCTTCACATTCAGAGAGCAAAGGAGAACTGGCGACTTTACTGTGCTGCAGTTTGGGCCAGAAAATTAATGAGAGGAGAGACAGGGCTGGGCAGTGAAGTTCAAGGGCATGGCTGGGTTCTGGTCTGGGCTCAGCCATGATTTCCTTGGGAAATCTGGACAAGACATTGAATCTCTGGGCCTCTTTCCTTGGCTTCACATGGGAATAGCATCTCCCTGGCACTCACCTGAAATGAGAGCAGGGATGTGAATGTCCTGTAAAGAAGTTAAAAGTACTTGTCTGTAGATCCTGCTATCGTCACCCGGCAGGTTCTGCCTGCAGCCCCAGATCACCTGGCGGGACCTTTGAGGGAAGGCCTTTGGACCGCACTTGCTCAGAGGCAGCATAAACTGGATATTATGAGAATTGTGGTGGTGGCCACATACTTCTCTGAGGTCTGGAGGCCCCAGGGGCCTGGAAGCCGGCTGAGACAGGGCTTCAAGCAAGAGGAAAGCAACTGGCCTTCTGGTGACTCACCCACATGCACCTGAAAATGGGCACATCCTCAATCTGGAAGCTGTGCCCTCCTCAATTGCGGGAGAGAAGGCTACTGAATGCCTTCTGTATACACTGGATTCTCCTTTTGTCCATAAGACTTCTCACAGGAAAAGAAATCTTCCTGGTCCTCCAACTAGAATTGAATTCTAACTGCAGAGGAAAAAAAAGAAATGAAAAAGAATTTCTTTTTTTTTTTTTTTAAGATTTATTTTATTTTTTATTTTATACATACAAGCTGGGGTACAGGCCAGAGGTGTGGGGTGGCGAGAGGGTTCACCAGAGACAGAATGGGGAGCAGAACAGGCAGATCAGAAATACACTGCTGAGGGGAGCAGCGGGCGAGGCAGGAGAGGTCTGCCACGCCATGTGGGATTCTCCCCGGCCGGGCGTCGAACTCGCGTCGCCGCTGCCGACAGCTCCACAGCGCAGCGCTCAACCGCTGCGCCACCAGGGAGGCCCGAAAAAGAATTTCACTATAGTGAAATGTTTCAAAGTGCAGCACCTAGCAAAATTAGAGAAAGCGTACGGGGGAGGGGGGCAGTGGCTGGAGAGAGCATCAGGCAGAGGAAGGGGTGGGAGTGGCTAGAGGGACTTCACACAGATCTTAGACTAATTGCTTTACTCCTGCATGCCTCAGTTTCTTCATCTGTAAAGGGGGAACAATAACGCTTACTCCTGTACTAGATTAAAACTGAGTCCTAGTAAGTATGTAATACAAGCTACCTGTCACTTTTATGATGCCAGGGCTTTGAAAATATATAGGATTTAAAGAAAGGAGAGGTCTTTTAAGTGAGGGACCCACAGAAGCAGAAGCCAGATGGGAATGAAAAATACTTATGTAGACAAATATTGGGGAGCTAGCTTTCAATAAGTATCCTTCAGGCTTTTGTGAGGTACAGAGAACCCACGAGGCAGGGGACCCAGGGAGGGTACAGAAGGCTGGCTAGCTCAGGTGGGGACCAGAGCATGACCCTAAAACCAGCCAGCTGGACCTCCCTGGTGGCCGAGGGGCTAAGTCTCAGCACTGTCACCGCCATGGCCTTAGTGTTCAATCTGGGCCAGGCCAGGGAGCTGACCCACATGGCGCAGCAGACCTCTCCTGTCTTACTTGCTGCTCCCCTCAGCAGTGTATTTCAGTCAATTCGCCTATATTGCTCTATATTCTGTCTCTGGTGAACTCTTGTATGCATAAATAAATAAATATTTATTTATAAATAAATAAATAAATAAATAAATATTTAAAAAAAGAATCCAGCCAACTTTAAGACTTGGTGAGATCACACTGGATGGGTAACAGGCAAAAGCCATGTTGAGGGTTAGTAACAGATACACTTATTTTAAATTACACCTAAGGCTTATGACTCATAGCTTTTACTCAGAGGCAGTGGAGGAGTGCATATACATCTCATAGTCTGAGTGAAATGAGTACTTTATCAGTAAAACTTTAGAAAACTGAAAACATATTACACCCTTACTACTCCCCCACCCATGTGGCCACAGGTGCATGCACACACCAGGGCAGACGTCTGCCTTCACGGGGGCCGCTATGGTGTGTCCGAGCAGGGCCAGCGTAATGAAAGTGCTGTGTAAGAGGATCACCTGGCAGCAGTGTGCAGGTGGCTTACACGAAGAAGCGAGACGGAGCTCTGCAAAGATGCTACTGTGGAAATGCAAGCCAGCCAAATCCAGTGCCTTTCCCTTCTCTTCCGGTACTGATAAACAGCGCCGACTTCAACAGTGTCTAATACCAGTGAAGCGCTTCTTACTCCTTCATGTTGCCCCCCACTCCCTAAACCACCTTGATTCTCACCAGCCATGCTCCAGCCAGCCCTCCACTTCTGGGGGCATCCTGCGTACCTGCTGCTGCTGAACTTAGAAGCCCGCTCTCATCCCCGACCTTCAGGCAGAGACCGGCCCTCCAGTCAGGATAAAAATCCTCATATCCGAAAACTGCCAGACAAAGCATATCTGGATGGCCAGTCGGGGGGCATTTATGGGTGCAGCTGACTCAAGTGTAACAACAGCAACAGTAGCCACCATCTCCTGAGGGCCTAGCGTGCGCCCAGAAAGGTACCGAGAGCCTTACAGAAATCCTCCAGTTTCATCCTGAGACAAACCGGTGAAGTAGGTACCAGACCTCACCCCACCCTCTGTCAACAAGGCAACTGAGGGGCTCAGACATGCACTGAGCTGTCAAAATTATGAGCTGGAGCTGGGTCCTGATCCCTGGCATGAAGGTGCCCCCACCAGCACCGTAGCCCCTTTCACTGCTTCCTAGTCGTTCTGACGTCCCTGCACTTCTCTGCATCCTCGTTTCAGAGTTCCCGTTCCAGAGGTCAGCTTACCTGGTCTTTCCGTCTTTATTTCCTCATTTGTAAGAGGGGGATGAGGGTGGGCTACCACTTTTAAGCAGTGACTTGTATCTAGCAATAACTGAATTCCAATACAGCAGATACTGTATTAGCTTGTAACCCGCATTATTCCAGCTTGGACATTCAAAGAGCTTTTGTTCTAACATTTCTGTCTTACCGTGCCTTTGGCCCAGCCTAAAACCCACTACACATGAACTCACCCATTTTCATGTGGAAACTTCTCTCCCTGCTGCAGAGATGAACGTGGGGTGTACAGGGGGACTTGCTGCTTGAGGGAAAATGAGCGGACGGAGCTGCAAAGATTAAAGGCACAAATGTGCAGTTGGAGACTGCATGTGACAGGGAGGAGACGCGCAAGTCGAGCTGAAGCGGCACGCGGCCACACTCGCCGAGCAGTTCCTTTCAGCTCACTGGTGATGAGGGCACAGTTGAGTTTGGGGGGTGCAGAAGATGGCACATGGGGGAGCTGGAAAAGCAGATCTGTGGTCACTGATGCCTTGGCTCTGCAGGCACCCAAGGGCCCCCACTCTACTCCCTGCCAGAGAGAGATCCGGAGTGGCCAGGGAAATCTTATCCCGGCCTGAGGCAGTATCAGACCAAGGGGCAGAATGCCTCTAGGTAGAATTTACTGTCATTTTGCAGGTTTGAAAAGAGATCAAATGAGAGGTCTTGTTTAAAAATGTCATCCAGGAGGCTTCAGATCACAGCTCAGGCCTCCCTGACACCCAGCGGCAGTAGACCTGGGATCTGTGGGAGATGCCGGTCAGCTTGTCTGTCCTGCTGTTCCTGAGGCTCTTTTCTAGTGCACTAGGGAGGGGAGAGCTGGCTGATAAAGAACCAACATCCTGCTGAATGTACTTGGAGTGGCACTCCTGGGCATCAAGACTTTCCTAATTCTAAACAATCAATTACTAGAAACAGGGCACATTTGCTTGGGAGGGGACTCTGGGGCACCCATCTGAGCACTCAGGGCCCTTCCTGGTCAGGATTTCTAATCTACTGCTCACTGGTTCTGCCCATGTACAAGCAGCTGGGCCACCAGGGAACCCCGGGTGTGGTCAGAGACCCGCCCTGCAGGCCTGGCACCTGCGGACTTGCTGCCTGGAAGGGGGAATGAGAAGCAGGCCACTGGCCAGCAGCTGGGTCTTCAGAGCGCCTCCTGTTTGCCACTGGGTACAAGAGAGGGGGAGAGGCAAACCTGACAGCAAACAACTGCCTGCCTTCTCGAGATGGAGCAGGTAGGACGAGCATGTGGGTGAGGATGGGAGCAGCAAGGAGTGAGTTCATGGTCATTTCTCACCTGTAAAAAACAATCACCGGTAAGTAACATGTTGCCAGTCACCTATGCCAGGTACTTCATAGAAATTATATTGAAACCCCAGAGTAGGGACCGTGTTCCCATTTTTTAGGGAGAAAAACAGGCTTAGAGAAATGAGATGACTTTCCCTGGTACCACAGGAATTAAAAACGTAGGCTGGGGTCAAATTTTGACTCTCCTACTTACTGGCTATCTGTACCTGGGTAAGAAGTACTTACTGTCTTTGTGTCTTTGCTTCCTTTCCCATAAAGTGGAGCTAATACCTACCTCTCCCGGCCCTTGTGAGACATGTATGGGCAGGGCCTGTAGGCATTTAGCACAGTGCCCAGGATGGGGAGACGCTCACTGACAGGCAGACGTGTTCTCTGCAGGCCGTTCTTCCAGCTCACGAGGAACAAGAGCCTCTGACATTGGAAAGGGGAGTGAATTCTTAATGTTTTCTTCACTGCCAGTTATTCTCTCCTCTTACTGAGTCTTTAACTTCAAGACTCATAAGGAAATGAGACCTTTGAAAAAGTGAGGGGGACTGTCATCCACCCTCAGGATTCTTCCAGGTAATTCATTCTCCACACTCCCAGGTTGCTGTTTCAGCTACTTACAACACACCTGACCTGCTGCAAGTCTCAACATTTAACCTCAGTCCTGCCTGCTGCCTCTGGAACCATCACTGCTACATGGTCCAGGAAGGCACATGTCTCAAGGCCTCGACACCCGCTTACCACCGTTACCTGACAGCTGCTGTGGCTTCAGGATGGTGACAAAGCTCCACCTTGTCTTTGTTTCTTTCCCCATACAGTGGGAATCTGTGACCATCCTCTTTGGGATGGTCAATCCTAACTTGGTTGTCAGTGAAAGCAGCAGACTGCCTTTCCAGAATCACCTGTGTCCCGAGGGCGGGAAGGACGGTACCATTTGCTCTTGGCACATGGAAACCCTTCTTCAATGGGTACAGGAAGTCCTCAAATGACATCCTCTGTAAGTTCTTAGAAAATGAGATTTTAAGTGAAATAAACCAGTTTTACTTTAGGCTAGCTGATAAAAACTAGAGTTAAGTTTCTACGGCAAATTTCTGGGCACAAAGACATTACCAAACTTTTGAATGAAGACCCCAAGCGGTTTAAATATTGAACAGTCATTTATATTCATTCATTCATTCATTCTTTCAACTCACTTATTCCACTTCAGGGTTTTGGGGCCCAGAGCCTTACTGGCAGCTCAGGGCTAAAGGCAGGACAATTGAGACATGCCCATGAATGTGACAGGTACATCTTTGGGGTGGGCAAAGAAACCCGAGTCTTCAGAGAAAACCCAGGCAGACATGGAAGAACGTGACAGCTTCAGACAGAAGCCCTGGCCAGGACAGACTTTTTTGTTCTCTGCTCAACCTTGTAAAGAAACGGTGCTGAACGACACCGCCTGCCCTCCACCTTATTGGAGGAAGGACGGTTACCGCTTTTTCCCACGCTGCCTGGAAGCCCTGCCGGTCAGCCTGCTAGAGGCAACACGGTTGGCAGGCAGGCTGCCCGAGGACGGAGAACACCAGCACGTAAAACCTTTCTCCACCAGTGAGGGGGACTTGGGGCCCCACTGCCGCCTCCAGAGCAGAGATTACTACTTCACATCCCTGAAACAAAGACATTATCCGGTTGACATTCCCTCCTCTCTGGGGTAAGAGGTGACATGCATAACGACCACTTTCGAGTGCCAGGGAAGAACAGTGCAGCCTGTGACTGGGAGGAGGGACCAAGTCTCAGAGCAGAGGCAACAAACCCATGGGTGAGGCACACAGGCAGACTTTTCCATTTTCATAGCTCCGCTGAATTCCCTCCCGGAATAGCCAATTCCACAACCTCTGATTTTCTTCTTTGTGCTGCTCAGCATCAGGCCACCTCCCTTTTCGATTCAGTAGCCTCTTGAGGGATGTGTGTGTGCATGGCAGGACTGAGGGGGCAGATGGCAGCCTCTCTACTGCCTGGCCCCAGGGACTGTGCTCTGGCACAGCACAAAGTCTTCCCAGCTACTCCGGCCCCTCTCCGTACGCTCATCCCAAGGGAGGGTCCATTCATTTCCTCCAGGCCCCAATGTGCAAATTACCTAGTTTGGCTTCATGAGCTAAGTTGAAGCCCACCTCACCGCAAAAACATTTTCTTTGGGTGTGATGGGTAAAATCCCCCAGAAGAAGATTTCTTACCCTTGTGCTCCAGCTCTGATTCTGCAAGGACAGGTCTTTGCCCTTTTCCAGTCCCTCAAATTTAACCCAGCTGACATCACTGTCAACCCCTCAACCTCAAGATGGAACCTGGTAATCACTTATATTTGTGTAATACTTTATAATTCCCAAAATGCTTTCACCTAAAAAGCTCTTTTCAAAGCTAAACTGAAACCTTAATCTTTATAGAAATATAGAAGATAGATCAGACAGGTATTATTACAGCTTTACCAGAAGCAGCAACCAAAGCTCAGAGCGGGTGAGAGACTTGCTCAGCCACACAGCTGCCAGGGTGCAGGGAAGGACCACAAGTCTTTGGGGGTCTGGTCCAAAACTCCTAGCAGCAGGCTAGGCCTCAGGAAGCTGCCTCCACTGCTGGTGCCACTGAAGTTGGCTCTGGGCACACCAGCACTGGACAGTGGACACCAAGATGCCCATTTGGAAAACCTGATGTTTCTAGAGTGTTGCTGGAAGAAAACAGTAAAAGGGCAGGATGGTGTTAGTTTTAGACTCTGGTTCCCATCTAGAGCCATTGCTTACAAGGGAGTCTGGGAAATGCAGTTTTTGTTTGCTGGCTTTCTGTCTCTGTGGCACAGCAAGGGCCATAGGAGGCAGGGATGGACGCTGAGCAGGCCAGGGCAGTGCCACCCCAGCAGCTGGCCTACCTGCTCATCTCCTCGCTCATCACCAATGGAAACCAACAGGGCAGACTCCCTGGGAAGTCAATGCAATTCAAGCGGACATTTTTAAAGTCTTTATTAATACAGGGGAACCCCAGAGCACACAGCGGTGTGCTGTGAAAATGCACACAGACCCCATGTCTCTCAGGAATCAGTGATGTACTTCGTGGTCGAGTTGAGGATTTCTAACCCATGAAGCTGTCTCAGTTGATCAGCAAACCTGTCATAATCAGAACACAAACCCCGGGACATAAATGTCAGGGCCCAGCCTTTGGCGCAGAGTCAACCCCCTCAGATGGAAGCTGGGAAGATGGAAAGGGGAGAGCTGTGGAAAGAGGGCCCTAAAGATCCCACTGAGAAGGTCCTCAGGGAGGCCCAGAAAACACTGCAGATACTCTCGCTGTAAGTGGCAGACATGACAGGCTGAGTGACGGGCCCTGCTCTTGGGAACTCCCCAGCAGGTTGCCACTTTGAACTTGTCCTAGCTAACGTGCCTCCACAACTTCTGTTCGAAGGATCAGACAGAACTTGAAAGGGCCCAGGCCAACCCTCACTCTACAGAGGAAGATCAGGTGTGCAGCTCTAAAGAAGGGCCTGGCAGACCAGCGCTACCCCTGCCCACAAAGGAGCCTGGCCCACGCCAGGGCTCCGCCACTCGGGCACAGCAGGCCCTGTCCGGGAGCGCAGAAGGCAGGTTTCCACACACAGAGCAGCGGGCCCAGAGCAAATGGAGTCTGAGCTATGACAGACATGCTGCAGTTCCAGCAAAGATCTCTAGCCCTGGCTGGCTGAGCGGCTGAGACACCACATTTCTCTTCAGTTTTTTCCAGCAAGACAGTGTACCTCGCCGGGTGTTCTCGCCTATGCTTATTAGGCCATGGACAGATAATGGAGAGGGATGTCTAAGTGTTTCTGGAAAAGTAGAAAAGAGAGAAAGGGAGAGGAGGGGAGAGGGAAAGGGAGAGTAAGGGAGGGAGGACAGAGGAAAACGAGGGCATGGGATTGCCACGGTAGGAAATGCGCAGGAGAAATCCTTGTCACATCAGCCGACTCTAAGGGCAGGGCGAGCGCGCCGCCCCGTTTCCCCAGAGCAGTCCTCCTCCACAGAAGCAGCTACTGGGTCCCAACCCTGTCTGCAGAGGCACCAGGGCTCCGCATGGAGTTCGGTCAGTGCAGTGTCCCGGCCACAGCTCAGCTGGCCCCCCGACCCCCGTACCTGGGCTCCACCGTGCACAGCTTGCCCAGGGCGATGCCCGCGTTCAGCTGCACGGCCGTCTTCTGCGTGTCGCTGCCTGCCTGCTTCAGCAAGACCTGCACGATGTCCGTCTGCAGCAGAGCAGCCGAGGCCTGCGGCACCTCCATGCAGTTCCCCAGACACAGGGCGGCGTTGCCCACCAGGATCTCATCCTCCGAGCGGAGCAGCTTCATCAAGATGCTGAACTCTACAAGGGAGAAGCATGGCCCCTGCCAGTCCCTACCAGGTCACAGGAAGGTGTCAGTGGATGCCAGGCTTCCCCAGAAGCTGAGGGAGGATGTATCATGCACTCATTCCACAGCCTTGAGTGCTAAGAACCTCCTCAGCGCCTGGCTGTGTCTGAGGTATCTCAGGAGCAGTGCCTGGCACGGCACAAGGGGGGTGTGGATGGAGGCCATGCAGACAGGCCCGTCTTCTCTGAAGGGCTGGTTCTGACCTCGACACTCCATCTGCCAACCTCCGTGTGGGAGGCCCAACTGTAACCTGGACAGAGGGTCGGTAATAGGGTCCAGGGGGTTCCTACTTCTGCATGGGGTCCCGCTCAGGGCACATCCTGTGTGTCCCAGATGAGGAGTTCAAGAGAATGCTCGCAGGCTGCCTTGGCTGGGAACCTGCTACACGTGACTGCAGCCAGCGAGGCTCCCAGACTGAGGCTCAGACTCAAATTTTCCTTGTTCACTAAAGGGCGAAGCAGTTCTTCCCTCATGAAGGGAGAAGACCAGACTTAGGTCAATCTAAGAATGCTTTAGCAACAATTTCAATTTATTTGGTGAGAGGAGAGAGTGCCCACCTCCGACCCTGCTCTATCTGAGCTGTTCCACAAGCCTCCAGTGCAGGCACCTACCTGTGTGCAGCTCAAGGCTACTCTGATGCTTTCAGAAGCAGAGATGAGCCGACATCTTATTCTGCTGACGCCTGGGGTAACTTTTCCCTAACTCCCCACCTAGAGCGCCCTGTGCAACTTCAAGGATGGAAGTAACCTCTGGGAGGTGGGCTCCACTTAATGAAACTGTCACTTACTTTTATCCAGTCGTATCACTTCTTCCCGTGCTTCGTGAAAACTGTTAGTGCAGATAGCTAGCGTCTTCACAGCGTAACGCGACGCAGTCGGGCCTCCTGTCTAGATTTCAGAATGAATTAGAAAAACAGAATCAATCCCGTGATTGTTCTTGGCCAGAGAGCCCAGCAGGCAGCTCTGACTATGCAGGGGGTCCTGCTACAAGAACAAGCGTGCACTGTCAGGCGAGCCTTGTCCCGCCAGCATGGTGTTACTCAGGGTCCCGCACGGCCCAGTCTGGCCTGTCACACACCCGAGGAATCGCCTGTGCAAGGCTCTGTGAGCGAGTGGTAAGAGAACAACCGACAAATCTACCAAAAGGGGAGGAAAGGGCCCTCCCGTGTCATTCTACCATTTGAGAACGAGGGGTGCCAGGGTGGCACGGAGAACATCATGAACCAGATCATCTTAAGAGGTGACCACTATCAAATCCTAACGCTTAACAGTACCCAACACGGGTCTTTAAGCTGCATGTGTGCATGCTAACGCATCTGTGTATGCACAACACTCGTGTGCATGCAAGGGGCAGGCTCTCGTGGGTACAGTGAATCCTTACCCAGGTGGCACCCTGAATTCAGATACGCTGTCCCACCCTTCACTGCCCTGCCCCAGCAGCAGCTCCTAGCAGAGCCAGCGTCCTGGCCCCCTCAGCCTGGGGCTTTAGGAGTAAGTCTCCTGTGGCGCTGCCGTGCCGTCAGGGGGAGCGTGCCGCGCTAGGCACGTGCGCCACAGGCAGGACGGAGAGAGGCAGCCTAAATAATTCTCCTTGCCCACTCGGGTGAATGGAGTGAGCTGGTGTGCTGCCTCACTTATCACTGCACTAGGGCCTTGGGGAAGCTCCCGAACACCCTCTGTTCTGCACCTTACGTGTCCCATATGGAGTTAATCCCAACTGGCTTCAGTAGCCATCGTGAGTGGGAAACCTGAGCAAAAGAATGGCCTGAGCAACCTTGTTGAAGGCCACTTGGACCATCATTTTCAAGGACAGAGGCCACATATTTTTAAGTGAGGCCTGAGTGGGAAGTGGGTCATCTAGATTTAGCTGATCAACAATGTATGGACTGTCCAGTGCAGACAGAAGAGACTCCCCCAGTCAAGTTTAAAATCTAGCAGGCTGAAACAGTAGCTCATTAACTGAACAAAACTCCTCTTAATTCTGTTTCCCCCATAATACATGACACCCCTGGAAATCCCGGTAGTTGTAACTAATAAGAAGTTACCTTCAGGAACTTAACCATTTTCTTCACCACTCCTGCTCTCAGGGCCTCCTCAGTGATTTTCAGAGAGGAAGGAAGGGTGCGGCTCAGCACGCCAGCGGCTCTCTGAGTGAAGCAGATGTAAAGAATGGTTATATGTTCTTCTCAGAAATGCTGATGACCCTTCAAAGTTAAGTAGTTCGATGAGGCAAACAATCATTAGTCTTGGAAGCAAAAGATGCACCTTGGTTTTAAAACTACCTAACGGTCAAGGAAAAGATAGCAAACGCTGCTTTTTAATAAAAGTGCTGGGTAGGCGATTCAAGCATTGGGCCTTGGCAGACAGAGGCCCAGCTGACTTCAGCTCACACAGGACCAACCAGTTCAACTCTGGGAAGAGGGTCCTGCCCTAGGTCCCCTGTGGTGCTTTGTTTTCAGCCTGGTGCCAACAGATGCTTGACTTCCTAGGTTGATCCTCTGGGTCTTTCAGCTTCTCTTTTATCTTTTCTGAATCTCTGTCTTTTGTTCTACTTCCTAGGAGACATCAGCTACTTTATTTTGCAGTTTCGATTTTGTGTTTTTAAACATTCTGAGTTGTTATTGTGAGGGATATAAGACAATCCTGAATCTTTCTGAAACAAATGACAGTTATTTTCTTTCTTCTGTTTTCTACGCCATCTTTATTTCTTTTGGGTCAAATTTTCTCTTTATCTTAGCTTTTCCATTTATGTGTACAGCTTTTCTGAAATGTCTGGTGACCCATAGCTGCCCAGTCACATTTCAGAATAAAGCGATCAAAGTATGTTTGGGTGTGCTGCGTCAACTGAGTGGAGAGGGGGCACTCCCATATACTACAAAGGAAAATAATTTTTCCTGGGCATTCAACTCCTTTAGAGAAAACAAAAATCATGGTTTTAGGAATGAGGGATGAACGCCGGGCAATCAGGAGCAGACCCCCACTTCTTCCTTCTGCCCTCTGTTGCACCTGGTATTCTGAAATCTCCATCTTCTACAGGGCGTTGGAAGGCAAATCTGCTCCTCTCCCAGTGTCATCTCCATCTGCATCTATGCTAAAGGTTCTACAGTCCTGCCTCACTACTTACCTTCTTCCATTTATTCCCCAACTTCCAGAAGCTGTTACATTTACTTGCCCGCTAGTAACCTCTCCCCTGTCCACTTTGTCAGGGTTGGCTTTCATTCTCCACCCCTCCACCACGCCTTTAGTCTCATATTAATGAGATCTACAGAGTGGAAGCGATAAACTTGTGTATTACCAAATTCCTGATCTGCTTCCCACAGGTTGTTCAGATGACACAGATCTCATTTCAGGCTGGACAGTGGCGAGAGGGCCCTACTGCAGAGTGGACACCCCCAGTGAAACTGCTGCCTCATTAGCACCCAGCTATGATACATGCAGAGCCTTGGGAAAATCTGGCTGAGAGAGTCCTTGATGGGTTAGCTTGTGGAATACAGGCCTAGCTTTAGGTGGAGTCCATGCAGAGAGGCCCAAGGTCCCAGAACAGTGGCACTTACCACTTTGGGGTCATCATCTTTCCTGAGGATCTGCTAAGAGCTATAATTTATTTCCTATCTCCAATGAAAAGAGACATGCACTTAGAATTTCCTATACAACTGTAGGATTTCAGGAAATTCAAAGATCCATCCCACATTCCTGGAACCCTGCCCAAAAACTTTCGCCCTGTGACATCTGAACTGAATGCAGGGAAGCTGGACGTATGCTAGCCACAAACAAGATATGCTCCATCTGCTCAAAACCTTTATTACAACCCTGGTACCAGGGCCCTGTCTGTGATCTTTAAGGGCTGGTTTCCCAGACCTGCCCTGGATGTGACATGCACAATTTCTCCAGGTTTTAGGGCCCTGATCTAACAGGTGGAAAAGTTGAGGTGATCACGTATGTGAACGAAGGACACATCCTGGAATAACAGCCCACAGCCTCCTGAATCGTATTAATATTCTTCTCCTGATGCACTGTTTAAGTCTAGGCCTTCCTCAGATTTCTTATTTAAATGTTACCAACAGGAGTAAGAATGCCATTCCAGTGTGATTAACGGGGCTAAAACCATTATGCGTAAACAACCTCCAGGGTAACTGGCTTCAAAATATGGGCCTGATTTTTTTCCACTCTGGTAAAAGAGATTCTAACTCAATTCATTTGACCTGTATAATTTGTACAAGGGTTTGACAGATTCCACTGTATTAACTGCTCAGGTTTAGACAGTACAGAAAAGGGATTTTTAATTCTGGTTCCTGTACTCTAGGGGGCCCACAGGGGGGCACTGTGCGAGGGTTACCAAATCTCTTAAAACTGTAGGCAAATCTAGTATTCATATGCCAATAGGCATTACTGTTCTATGCAGGATGTCTGCTCTGCATCCAGGAGTCTCATTGCTTGGGCCTCATGGTATTTTAGCTTTTCTAGTCAAAGTTGACCTTTTATCCAAAGGCCTGGTGACTCTAGAAGGGTAAGATTCAATGCGATGAAACAAAAAACAAAACAGGGCCTCCCTGGTACCGCAGCGGTTAAGCGCTGCGCTGTAGAGCCGTTGGCAGCGGCGATGCGAGTTTGACGCCCGGACGGGGAGATTCCCACATGGCGTGGCAGACCTCTCCTGCCTCGCCCGCTGCTCCCCTCAGCGGTGTATTTCTGTCGATCTGCCTGTTCTGCTCCCCACTCTGTCTCTGGTGAACCCTCTCGCAGCCCCACACCTCTGGCCTGTACCCCAGCTTGTATGCATAAATAAATACATCTTAAAAAGAAAAACAGAAGAACGAAGGAAGTTGCTTCTGCAATTCCCAGTGAGACACTTACTGTCAGGATTCCTCCATCCTGGCTGTTCAGTAGAGACATACACCTCCTGCTCACCTCGGCAGCCCACACCTACAACAGGGAGAGGAGGAGATTTGGGTGTGTTGGCATTCTCAATGCAGCTTCTTCTGGGCACTCAAATACAATGCACCAAGACTTCCTTCTCACTGCCACTGTGTTCGCATTTCCTTCACTACACCTTCTTCTATTGCTCTTATTTCTTCTGTCTGCCTTCCCTCACCACAGAACAATACCTTTAGAGTGGGGACCACTTTTGACATTGTAAGTCAGAACACAGCACCATGCTCAGCAGTTTTCTGAATGAACGCCTGAATGACTCATCTATCCCTCAGCAAAGTGACAGAGTGCTTGTCCAGCTGACCCCAGGCTCATGGCCTGTTCAAGTTCATGTGCTTCTATTCTTTCATGACAGTGAGAACAGTTCTATGCAGCAGAATGTGCTGATGCTGTTCCCAGCGGGGTGAGACGGATGCCCTACCTCAGAGACAAAGGTGGACTGAAGACACAAGTTCATCATGAGTCCCAGGAGCGCATATATGACCTCTCTGAACAGGTCCACATCCTCCTCACACCTGATCTTGGGAAACAAAATAAGGGAATCAATAAACTTTTTGCCTTGCAGCTTTTCACGGTCTTCTCCTCCCATGGGTAATGGTCTCAACATCACCCACACTTAATACACTGTCAATGTTGTGGACCTAAGTGATGTCACAGGATCAGAGGCCATGTGGCTGGCATGGCTGGTCCTGTGTTTAAACTGGAGAGAAAGCTGCTGAAATGGGTGGTCAAGCCAACACCACCAGAAAGTGCTTCTAGCTTCTCCAGGTGAATGAGACTTGACTGGAGGACTCTTTAAGGGCAGTCACCAGTCATCAAATCTATGGTTACAGGAGAGGATCAGCCAGTCAGTAGCTCCAGCACCCTCAGAAATAGAATTTTTTGAAGATCCAGATTATTAAAAAGCCAATGCCCCCCAAAATGATAAAAGGTCAATTTTGACTAGAAAAGCTAAAATACCATGAGGCCCAAGCAAGCATTTCCAAATTCTTCAGAGGCGGCCATCTGCTGTCTGGTGGCAGCCTCAGCACTGAGGTTTCCTATGATGGCAAGACACTGGCAGAAAGCTGAGGACTTGGTCACCTTGGGGTCTCTCTTCTAAAAGTGAATCAAGAGGAAGCAAATCAGCAGAGAGCAGGCAAATGAGGCCAAAGTAATCTTGGTGGCATCCCTCACTCAACAAAATGCCTGGGAACCAAAGAGTATCATGTCACCTGGGGGTCCTGTGAGGGTCATCATGCTGGCTACAGAATGGCGGCACCCAGAGGGGTAGACCCCAGAGTCCCATCCTGGAGGAGGGAGGCCTAGGGTTCAAACTCAGCAATGACACCAATCAGCTTGGAGAACCCAGGCAACTCCCACCCCTTCTCAGAGCTCTACTTCCACATCTGTGAAGTACTGGCATGTGCATGTGCTCTGTCGAGTCCCTGAAACTCCTATGACTCACTGGGACCAGGGTCTAGTCATAGCATGTTCCTCAGATAACCCCAACTGTTGTTACTTTGTCTTATCAGCTCAAACCACCACTTGCCCTCCACTTAGGGGAAAAGCTGCCCACAGCACTTATAATGGGACTGAGAGCCAGCAGGGAGCTGATGGAGACCAACAATCTCTCTCCCACAGCCCTGGATGCAGTTCACATTCAGCTTTGTCTCCCCTGCCACCAGCCCCGTACATATGCCATCACCACCTGTCCCCACTGAGGCTGTTTAATAACTGCAAATTGTGTAAATTCCAGCTGTGAATAAATGATTAATCGACCCAAGAGACAAAAGGAGTTCTGGAGTGTAAATCATGTCTAAACAGCTCTATTTGTGCTCCTGAGAGTGTCTGCCCAGATAATAAGAATGAGGGTTTGCCCACCAGAACGCCTGTGAACACAGGGAGAACATCTGGAAGGTTGGCCTGGAACCAGACTTGGAACCTAGTGAGAAAACATCAGCCGTGATTTATTTCTATATCACACAAACTGTAACATAAATACAGTGTCTTGGGAGCAGTCATAAACTCTGGCTCACGTGATCGACAGCATGCGTGGATGACTCATTCTGCGCGCCCCCCTCCCCTGCACCCAATGTCACTGGGTTTGCAATGTGGCTTTAATTTTTCTAAGTCTGGAGAATTGCTTTTGATGTTAAACAAAACAGATCTCCGGTGGCAGTTCTCTTATGCTAAAGTTGCTGGAATCCCTAAGCTTCTGCCAAAGTGACTCAGCACTACCCTGGCCATTGCTGAGTGTACTGCTGTGTGCCAAGGGCAAGTGCATTGCCTCGCCAGCCAGGAGGAGCCCCTGATGCAGATACATCTCCTGACAGCTGGAGCAGCTTTCGAAAATTTCTGGCCTGTGGAGAGTCTGAGAACACACATGGCTTTCTTTTATTTTATCATTTCTAAGCAACATACCCAGGAGTTTATGAGGAAACTAAAAACCAACCAACCAACCTACTAAGATGTATTTTTTGGAAGGCAGAACTTAAGAATAATGACAATCTAAGTCCTTTACTGTCTTCCTCAGGAGCTAAGCACTGCTCCCATCCAGTGGGGGTGGTGACCAGAGATCGCTGCTGGCTCCCAAGAGGAGGCTACACTTCACTGTGCACTTTCCTTACGCAGGTCCATTCAACACACATTTGTTGGGCAGTTCCAATTGGCGACTGATAAAGGGGAAGCTTTCCTGACCAGACAGGTAATGTTTGCAAGACATTAAAGCTTCCACACCCATTGAGGACTGGGCCCCCCACCCCCTTCCTGCAGCCAGAGAGACTGGAATGGCCAAGCACAGCACCCAGGGAGGCATTCACCTTCTGCACCATGAATCCTGTGATGCTCAATTGGCCTGGCCTCCCAAATACTGCACATTTTTAAAGATCAGATAATTCAACAAAGACTGAACAGGAAACATCAATTTCTGGCAATAAAATTTACCTTTCTTCCAGAGCCAAGTCTGTGAGCAGTCCCATGGCTGAGTTGGCCTTCTTATCTGAGAAATCAAGAAATGACACCAGAGCTTCCAGCAATCTGCAAAAATCCATAACAACCTCAGAATGGGCTGTCCTCCAACTGATAGCACCCCAACAGGAACCACTGCAAGGACACCAGGAAGGAGAAAAGCTGACATGGTGGTCTTGCCACACCCTCCTGGTATGGCAGTCCAGAGTCTTGCCCACCTCAGGGGAGCAGCTTACCACTTAATGCCAATGCCCAGGGTGGACGTTTTAACCAAAGTTCATTTAGTCAACTTGGAAGGGCCCTCCGGTGCCTCTGCCATGTGACTCTGGCTCAGCCAACTTCAATCACAGAAACGACATCTAAATGGCATGATCTAATGGTTTCTAAAGTGGGAGGGCACCCTAATGAGGCTGGAGTTGGAATAAAAGTCTAACAAGATCTTGACAGGGTGCTGAATAGATCAGGTGGAATATAATACGGTTAAATTCAAAGTCCTCCACATAGCTGGTAATTCTGAATAAGCAGAATTGGGAGACCTGGCTCACAACCAATTCAGATGAAAAGGATTTAGGGTTTTTAGCCAATTGCAGACCCAGTATGAGCAAAATCTGGTGCAGCTGCCAAAATGAGTGAATGAAACCTCAACCTGTCCCAAGGGTCTGGGGCACCTGGACAAGGAAGTGAGAGTCACTTGCTAACCCAGCAAACCCACACAAAGACCATGAGTGTGCTAGTGCTGTGCTCAGTCCTGGGACGCAGTACTGAGCTCTGGGTCTCCTAGGAGGCCACACGTGTGAGATTTGTTAGAAACAGACATACACATTAAAGTGTGGGCACAGATTCTACCTGGTGGAGGGGTTGGGGATGGAGATGAAGTCTTCAAAGAGGGGATGCTATTTGGGGTATCACCGAAAAGTATGGTGCCGGCTCTATGTTGGTTTGCTTATTCCTAACACTGACTCAGTGCTAGGCAATGTAGTAGGTTCTGGAGCCACAATGATGAAACAAGACGGTGCCCCAGCCCCAAGAACTAGTAGACAAATGTCAGGCACGTGGGGATAGGAGGAGAACATCTTAGGCATAGCGCACAGGATTCACGAAGACCAGGGACATGTGTAGGTACGGTTATAGTACACTACAGTTAGCACTTGTGGTATGAGGGGGGGGACAGGGAGAAGAGAAGATAGGGAGCTGGACAGAGCTGGGCTGTGGAGGGCCTTCTATGTCCTGTTGCGTTGGGGCTGATAAGACACTTCTCCTTGTATGTGTGTAGGCAGATCCTCGGGCCCCTCTCAGGCTCTAGAGGAGGCCACATTTTAACACAGCCCCCCAGGTAGTGCCTTTCTCAAGAGGAAAGCCTCCTGAATCTCACAGGGAGTGGAGAGCCACTTCAGAGTTTTAACTAGGAAATAACAGGACAGACGTGCGTGTTAGACAAATCCCTTTGGTGGCATGGTGGAGAGTGGTAGGGAATAGAGGAGGCAGGGAACCTGATAAGGGCAAAGTAGGATTGTGCAGACAAGGATTAAAGGATTGAGCTGAGGTAGGGGCGAAGAAAGAAGAAAGAGGGGCTCACAGAGACCTAGGAGACGACTGGAGACGCAGGAAAGGCACCAGAAGGAAATGAAGCCGGAAATGCTGAGGAGACAGAAAGCACAATAACCGTATTACAGATGTGGAGAGGGGGGTGTCAAGGGGAACTTAGGTGATAGGGTGGATGGAAATGCCATCTCTGAAAACAGCAAATTCAGGCAGCGGGTCCAGCTGGAAGGACCCCTCCTGGATTTACTAAGTTAGTGACGCTCATGCTGTTGAGATGGAGCTGTCCAGTGGCAGAACAAAGATTTTTTCCAGCACTTGCGAGATTTACACATGAGAAAGTCAAAGATGAGAAGGACAAGGGCAGGGTTCCAGAGTTCGTGACTTAGGAGGGTGACAGCATAAGGGGGTTCACAAAGGAAATCAGGGAAGGATGTCTTGACAACTACTGTTGTGGAGTTTGATGAAGAGCGCAGTGATCAACAGGCCCAAATGCCATCAGGTAGTAATAGAAGACAAAGACAGAGCCCACTGAGTCAGGTATGGATTCCAGTCACCACTATCTATGGTGCTGGTTTTATTTAGCAGCTTGGTCGAGGAGGGATCTGGTAGGTAAATCACCAGAGGAATGGTTGAGGAAACCAGGAGGCCTAAGCTGGAAATGGTCAGTCAGTACAGATTAGCTTAAACACAGGAAGTGGGAGTCGATGAGTTATTTGTAGACCGTCAACAGACTGAACTGAAGCCCCAGAGAAAGGAGGCAGAACTGTCCTGGAATGGAGTGGGGCTCGCAGTTTGTACTCAGTGTGAGAGATCATTTTATAGTAATTAGAACTGTTCCCAGGAAGGATGCAGTCTTGGAAGGAAAGACTGCTCCTCTCATTAGCTGGAGAAAGACCCTCAGTCTATCAGCTGTTAGAGCACCATCCCAATCAAACAGAATGACGTAACGAAAATGGTGGGATCCCCCTGGAGGGCACCTGGGACACCCCAGAGAGAGCATGGGTGCTGGATGGGGCTGGACTGTCGTGAAGGTACCAGGTAAATACCTGCTTTTTCTACAAACCCCCAGCCTTCTAAAGAGTGGACTGCAGGACTCCTGCAGTCAGAAATCATTTCTTTTACAGTTAATTCAGACGCTTCCCTCACCAGTTTAAATGCTTTCTTTGGTCTTGAAGATGATGCTAATGAATCTGAAGGGCCCCGAAGAGCCAGCAGTGTGAGATCATCTTGGTTTCTGCCCTGGGAGACGTGAGTAACTCGACTGTCTCTCCATGTGACAAAATGCACATTCTAATTGGCTCAGCACGTGAAGAGGACAGGGTGTCCCTTTCTACTTCCTTCCTTCTCCTCAGCTGACAAGCAGCTGTCCCTGCAGTTAGACTATAGGTCAGAAAATAGTCTATTGTAACAAAAAATGTACTTTGCCTCAGTTCAGGACCCTGGACAACAGACCCAGAAGAGGGAAAAGGAAAATAACTGCAGACGTTATTAATGGGTCCATGCTGTGTGTCAGACATCAGAGTAGTTTTCTTTACTGTGACAGATGTCACTTGCAGGCTAGCTCCACAGACGTTCTGGTAAGAGGGACAGAGTCAATGAGGACCGACCTGTCTTCAAGAGGGATGCTTGGAATGGCAACAGCCTTCAGTGGCCAGGAGGGAAAGGTCTAAAGAAGATCAGAGATATTGATGCTGAATCTTTAAGCCACTGAATTGGCTGTTGTCATCTTTAGCCTTTTTCATCATAAGAGAAAAACAGAGCAGTTTCTCTTGGTTAAGTATTTTGAAAGCAGTAGTAGCGAGAATTTAACAGGCATGCACATATACCACCTCTCTTAGGTTTCATCCTGAGTCTGTGAGACAGAGAAGATACCGGGGCTCAATGAGGCTGAGTAACTTTCCTGGGTCACATAAGCAGAAAGAGACGAGCAGGGGATTTGGGCTCAGGACTACCTGAATCTAAAAAGCCAGCACTTCCCACAGAGTGACCCCGGCCCTTGCCTGGTCCCTGTCAGTACACATTGGTCTCTTGAAGCTTTTCATATGGGAGAATTTTGAGAGGAGATGGTATGTCTGCCTCCTGTGCGGATCGGGGACCTGCGTGCAGCCTGTCCTGCTTCAAACCATCTCATTTCATTTCAGAGAATACACTCCATCTATTTCTGGTTTATATAGATGAACAAGAACGGTAGGCCTGGAGGTACAAAGCAGAGGTGGTTTGGCTGTCTAGAGAGTGGGTGGGACTGTATGAGATGATCATGAAAACCGCTGCAAGACACTGGAACTTTAAACTGAAACTGAAGCAACTCAAAGAGAGCTGGGGGTGGGGGTGGGGGGTGGAAAGCTTATGATAATTATGGTTATACTTAATAAAAAAAAAAACTGAAAAAACGTATGATGAAGGAATTGAGGAAACGACTGCAGAGTCATTTCAAATGTGAAGTGTGCTTCTGAGGACTGAAAGCTGCTAGCCATCAATCTGCCTGTGTGAGTTAGACTCAGGGGCTTGCCAAGACCCCTCCTGTGAACCACCAGGGCTGTGAATGGGCCGAGAGCGAGGTGTAACCATAGCCAAGGTCTAGTGATCACCCTGTCCTTAGCACACAATGGGCCTCGGGCCCACATGGGACAGGTGCCAGAAGTCTCAGTTTGGTCCAAGAAAGACCTGACAGAATTTCACATCTGGTTCTCTTCTTACTGGGAAGAGTGAATAGGAGCTGGGCTCTAAGATTGGGAGATAGCTGGGTGAGATTCCCTTAGTTATTTGCTATAGTTTCTCTTGTTCCATCTGTGAAATGGGATAACAACATTTATCTTACCTACCTTGTAGGCAAAGAAGTAAAATGTGGTCAAAGTCAAAAGAATCAGAAGTGAACTTCTGCTTTTAGATTATGTCAGAAGCATTTATAAAGCAAGCTATAATCACTGCCACTATTTGATGTAAAAAATGACAATTTTGCATGTTCAGAATTAATAATCTTTAAACTGAAGCATGGGAAGAATCAATGTGGGTTGGAAATTTTTAATAAAGTCTACTTGGAAGAGATGCACATTCTTTACCTATTGCCTTAAGCCTGTGCAGATCTACATGCAATATTTGTTATGTGCTTTATTCTTGCTCTGTCATGTTCCAGAAGTGATTTAAGAACATGCAAATAAGAGTAATATCTGAAACAGGAATGAAAGAAGAAAAGTAAGGAAAGAAACAGGGCAGAGCCAGGACTGAGGCTTAAGGGCAGAAGCACATGACCTGTTTTAAGGCTGGGTTCCCAATCTGGTTTAGGAAGAACTGCCACTTAAGCTGTCTGTAATACATGTAGATGAAAACTCTGCTAAGTTCAGAGTTTGAACTAAGGAGCTTGTCTTGGAGCGCCTCAGGAGGGATTGTGCCTTTCAAGGGTTCTTTCTGTTAATAATTCTCTGTAAAGTCTGAGGGTGCCAATCTTACATCTGGGAAGTGATGGGAGAGTCTAACTTGGTCGGTGATAAGGTGAGATGGCCAGGGAAGGTGGCAAGCACAGGCTTACTTGGTGAGGTCCAGGTGGCTGACAATCAGGCCCCGTCCGTTTTCTGTCTGCGCAAGCTGCAGCAGCAGGGCCAGGCTCTGCTGCCGGATGGTCAGGACCCCGCAGGCCAAGAGGGAGGGCAGCAGCTTGCCCATGTCAGGGTGCATCACAAGCAGGCGCTGGTTTTCTTCTGTAAAAGACAGGTGCCCCAGGGTAACGGTGAGAGCAGGCAGTTTCCCACGAGCCTGAGTGGCAACAAGACTCTTCACAACACACATGAGGGGCAGGATGAAGAAGTGTGAGCACACAGATTCTAGAAGCAGACTGCTAGGTCCGACTGACCTGGTGAACCACCTTAAGTGAGTTACGAGATTCTGTGAACCTTAGTCTCCTCCTCAGTGAAGAGAGGAAAATGACCAAGCTAACAGTAATTATGAGGGTGAAATGAGTTAACACACGATCATGCTTAAACAGAGACTGTTCACTAGCCACTATCATTATTACGGTCAAAGGCCTTTTGACGTGTGTTATCTGGAAATGTGAGGAAAGGGGAAGAAATCAGCCCAACTATGGACTATCTAGACCATCGCTTTTGATATAATGGCCAGAGCAAGCACTTGAGTTCTTTCTAGAAAATTGGAATATTCCATGAAAATGTTAATAAAATATGCTCCTCGCCCCCTTTGTAGAATATATACTATTTTCAGGGCAGTGGGATTGGACTGCCTCTTCACCTGGCTCACTTCCTAAGCAGGTGATTCTGAGGGCGGGCAAAGACACAGGCTGGAGGATTAGATGAAGCCATGAAACAGCTGTTTAGTTTGTTTAGCGTTTGGCTAATTTTTCCTCCAGGTAAGCCATTCCCTAAAGGAGCCATGTGATTAACGGTAAATATATGATACACCCTTCCCTGTGACTGGCTTCTCTCCCCCACTCAACAATATTTCACTGACATATTTCCATGTCCTATGTCCTTACTATTAATCCTCTGCACTCGAGTGGTGCCGCCACGGCACCCAGGGGTTTAATGCGTCCACTTGAGCGGCGCCGCTACGGTGCCCAAGCGGTTTGGAACTGGATATGTTTATTTCCAATGTGTGATAAGATATTCTTATCACAATTACTTTTGTGGACCAGGCTCGGCCTGCGTCCTTAGCCAATTTTTAGCTTAGCTTAGTTAGTCTCAGCTTAGCATTGTGATACATCCTGACAAACCGAGGCTGCATCTTGGGGATTGTTTTACTAAATATCACACAAAAACTAATTACAGAGTGTAATATTTAACAGATTTTGTTGCATTCAATGTAAAAATAAATTGGTGAAATTTTATTATTTGTATACGTTTGTTTGAGTATAACATGATTTCAAAGCACCTGTAAAACGCTTCCCTAATAGAGCTGAAATCGTCTCGAGTGGCTGGTACCCCCATGCGAAAAAGGCCTCGAGTGCAAAGGGTTAAACACTCCCTATCCTTTTTAAAAACTCCTGTGTATCTATTGAGTTGGAGATAGAAAGATTTTGTCGATCTGGGGAAGAACAGTTACATCAGAGACTGTTTAACATCCAGAAATGTGTGATCACCCAGGCCCACCAACTCAGGTTCACAGAAACCAGAGCAGAACAGACTGAAGAAGTCAGGGCTGCTCAGAGGGCTCTGCCAGAGTCACAGTCAGTAACAGTCACCAAGCCCCGCCTCTTTGCCCTCCAGCAACGGGACTTACAAAATCATCACAGAAGCCAGTACAGCACCCCAGAGCAGCAGGGCACCTTGATATTAGTCTGAGCCTAACGCCCTTCATGAAGGAGGCCTTCTGTTTCTCTAGCCTTTTAGCACTTAAGATTATTCCTCTGTTCTACTACATTAAGGGAAAAATTTACATTATCTCATATTCAGCATTTTATAGTTCTCAAACTGCATCTGTATACTCTATCGCTGGCCCCTTGAGGAGCCCTGTAGAAAGAACACAGGGTTATCATTATTCCCATTTTCCGTGTTTTGTGTCCAAGGTCAGAATTTTTCCTATGAAAACAAATGTTTTGAAATGAAGGAAATACTCAAATTTTTTATTTACAGTGAGGTCACAAAAGGATTAAGACTGCATAAAAACTTAAATCCCAGAAGATGTTAATATACAAAAAGGTAAGCATTAACAAGGTAAATAAAGTACCTGTTTTTACTGTACCAATATTACACACTAATCAGTGTCACAAGAAGTAAGCAAGGATGATTGCTAATCTTGATGCTGAAATGGGTACTGTGCTCAGCAAAAAAGAAAAACATTTTCATCCAGATCAGAAAGGAGAAACTCTACATGCACAGAAGCTGCGGGTCCACAAAGAACAGGCTGAGTGCCTGGGCAATGAGATGACTCTTTCTGCAGACACTGACCTCGCCACTGGGCCAGGCTGCAGGTCTCGCTTCTGACCCATGCACCTTATCTGGGGTGGAGAATGGGGGTGTCTAGACACTAGTGCCCCAGGGGAGGGAGCAGTCATGCCACCTGGAAGTAATGCAGTAACAGTGCCTTGGGATGTTACGGCAAGGGGCCCGACTCACCGTTCTCGTTGCACACCGCCTGCCAGAGCCTGAGGACAGACACACACACAGTTTCTTCCACTGCATCTTTTCTTCCTGTGGAAAAGCACCTAGAATGGACAACAGAAAGCAATGTTACAACTAGAAATCAGTCTGGATCTCTTCAGTTGGTTTTACTTTACCTCTAGAGTCCTCAAACGAAGGTTTAAGGAAGTAATTCTCTGCTCCAGAGCCACAGGTGACCAAGGCAAATAGACTAAGCACTAAGCACTGAGGTAGGGAGCGTTCCAAAACAAGGACACAAGTGGAAGAAGTTGGGATCGCATGGAGTAAGGCAGTGAGTCAGGCCATGGAAACTGACCCCGGGGGCGGGGGTGGGGCGGGGAGGCACAAACTGAGAGGCTCAGGGACTGCCTCACGCTGGGAAGCATGTGCTGGTGATTCCTCAGACTCAGGAACTTCACCAGAACAATCAAAAATAAAACCAAATTTAGCAAACTTCCTCCTACCATCTGGGTCTTTCCTCAGCTGAAATTATAAATGGGCCAACCAGACCTGGTTGATCTCCTTTTCCAATGCAATCAGAGGAAAGGGAAAAAAAAAAAAAAAGACGCGATCATGCAAAAACTGGTGTGAAACCAGTAAGAACGGTGATTTCTTCTGACTCTGACGTGCTTGGAGGAACACCAGGAAGTTTGGTTGACCTTTGCTCTCTCCAATTGACTGTAGAAACAACTCAAACTCAATGTTAAGGGGTGTGCATACAACAGTGCTCAAGGGCCACCAGCACTGACTACTGAATGCTATGTGACATGTGCCTGATTTCACAAAAAGGGCGGTCCTTTCCCTCCTGGTGTCGCTGTGGGCTGTCTCACAAACATCCCTACCTTCTTATGACCTCATTCTCACTGATGATACTAAATCCACTGTGTGTTCTGAATAAAGTCCGTTCTGTGCCTGGAAAAAATCCATAGAAAATCACATTAGATTTCCTGACCTCCAACTGTAACAGCCAGCTGATAATGAGAAACCCAATATGGAATGTCAAGGTCACCAAATTAGCATATTGGAGAGAAACAGATACCTTTACACAGTGAAATACACAGTTGCTACTGTCACTGAGCGGCACGTGCGGGACATCCTGTTCACTGGAGAGCCGAGTCTGGCAGCCCCGCCGGTTATCTGATACCATCATTGTGGAATCCCAGTTTCCAAGAGATGCTTAACTGAACTGGCATACCCATCTGTTCTTAAATATTGATTTAGAACATGTTTCCAGGCTCCAAAGAGGAATCTATACTCTTCAAGAAACTACTGAAGTGGTATTGAGCATCCTTCATTGTATACTAAAGGGAAGGCAGAGACTGTCTAATTATACACACATCCTGCCACCGAGCAGCAAACAGGGTTTAAGCTCTGGCATCAATGTTTACAAGAAGTGGTGAGATGGGTCTGGTTAGCAGGAGAGCTGATGTCTGCTCCGAAACTATTTAATGTCCTGAGCAGCCATTCAGTGTAGCTGAGGTGAACCTTTCAGTCTGTCCTACGAAATTCTGCCTTCAGTTCCTTTGGTGGAGGGGAGGTTTGGAGAGGTGGGATGGGATGTTTCGAGAGGATATGGAGTGTGTGTGGGGTACAGGCGGTGCGTGGGGATGTGCAGGATGTGGAGAGCATACATGAGCGCTGGGAGTGTGATGTGTGCATAGGTGATGCAACTGTGTGTTAAGTGTGGGGCAGTACATGTGATATAAGCATGTGAATGCATGCTGTCTGCATGTGTGCACGTGTGTGATGTAAGGATATACGGACTAGTTCATGCTGTGTGTGTGTGTGGACGTGTTGTTTAAGGCATGGGTGTTGACTGTATGAATGCTCTGAGGAGAAGACAGGGTTGGGGACAGGGTGTATTTCTACCTATCCACTTTAGCACTATAGTAGATCTTCAATCAACATTTGTGGAGGGAAGAAAGGGGCTCCTTGCCTCCTAAGGGCAGACCTCTAAAGTCTGTCCCTTCACACCAACACTATTTGTGAGCTCACACACATCTCTGACTTACAATTCTCCATCATTTCAGTCAGGATTTCAATCCCCCCAGCATAGAATAAGGGGTTCTGATCAGGCTTGGAAAGACTCTCCAGGAGATTCTTGGTCGTCACAGCTGTGTTCTTTCCTGATTCCAGCAATTCATGTGCTTCCTTCTCTTGAAGGTCTGCTTTCTCCCGAAGATCTACTTGATTCAGGTAATCTAGCCCAACAAGGAAAAGCAAAGCAAAACAAAACCCTAACAATCAACATTATCATAAAAGGCGCAACCTTTCTTGAGGATGGGAGGTTGAGAAGTATAAAGCATTAAAAAAATTCAAACTCTTCGTCAGCAAGGAAAATTTTACAGTGTACAGTCTACACACAGAATCTTGCAACACATGGGGATTCAAGGACATTATTCCCGGTCTAGAAGGCTCTAAGGGAAGGTGATGGAGAAAGGAAGAAGACAAAGATTTGAGTAGGAGGACAGAGGGAGAGAAGCAGGGCAGCTGTTAGCAGGGAGGATCTGACTGTACAGGCAAGGCTGCTGCTGCTGCTGCTGCTGCTTTGGAGCCAAGCGCAGAGAAAGTATGGAAAGCACCCCAGGTGGAGCACAAAGGGTGAGCAAAATTTAAATGAAGTACACCAGCAGGAACATTCTCACCTTTCACCTGGGTCTGCAGCTTGGGGCTTATTTCTAAGATCTTCTGAAAACACTCTCTAGACTGGAAAAAAGAAATAAGACCTTGATGAATGGTTGGGGGTAAAGGTGATTACAAGAAAGTCACTAGGCATCACAGGGCCTGGCTTCTTCATTATTTCCTCCAAGCCTTCTGCTCTCAACATAGGAGGTAGGCACAGTATGCATTTGTAATTTTGTTTAGGCTTTTCTGGTTCTGTGGAACAACAAGTATTGTATAAAACTTTATCTTGAAAAAGCATATCCCCCTCCCCCCCAAAAAAAAAAATCAGAGTGGAAAAAAAAATAGTGTGGTCAGATATAGCCTGTGATAGAAAATATCCAGTTCTAAATTCTGTGGATCATGTCTGGCTGGGACAGGACTAATCTAAAGTAAATGCAAAATTTAGATATGCTATTTGCATTGAGAGAGAGCAGGAGGCTACTTGTCAAATATACCCAAGGGGAGTAAAGAATAAATGAAGCTAGAGATGTTGTTGACAGAGACTTGGGAACAGGAAGAGAACTGCCTATTTAAATACACAAGGTTACAGAGAGTCAGTATGGAGGTCCATTCAGTGGCTGTATAAGAGCCAGCTGGGAAACTTGACAGTGAGGGGCTTTCACTGAGGAAATATTGGGGAATAGTTTCTGCGAAAGGAAAATACTAGCACTGGTGCTTTTGCTGGGCTTTAGGAAGTACTGTCCTCAGAAATACCAGGGACTGCCCAGACTATAAAATGACCGGTTATCGAGATGCAAAGCGTAGGGAAAAAATGGTTCTGAGATACCTTGAAGGCTCAAGACTCTCCTAGAAGACTAGGATTAAGAAATGAGGAAAAAACATTTTAAAATAGAACCTGACACAAAGTATGCACATCAACCATGATGATTTCTACAGACTGTATTTGTCCCAACACTCATATGTTAAATCCTAACCCCTAATGCGAGGGTATTTGGAGGTGATTAGGTCAAAAGGATAGAGGCCCTTATGAATGGGGTAAGTGACTTTATAAAGGAGCTCCCTGAGAGCTTCCTCACTCCTGTGGGTGTCTATGAACCAGGAGGTGGGTCAGTCCTCACCAGATACCGAATCGGCCAGTGCCTTGATGTTAGACTTTCCAGCCTCCCAAACTAAGAAATAAATGTTTGTTGTTAAGCCACCAGCTTATGTATTTTGTTACAGAAACCCCAAAAGGCTAAGCCAATGACCCTGTATCCAACTTATTTTCAACCCTGCATCTCATCTATCAGCAATTCCTGTTAGCTTCACCATCACTGTACATCCAGAATCCTACTACTTCTCGTCACCTCCATCATTACCAATCTGGTACAAGTTATCATCACATCTCACTTGCATGATTTACTGCCATAGCCTTCTCGCTGGTTCTGTTCTTTTTTCACTATGCCAGGATATTTTGTATTTTTTTTTTTTTAAGATTTATTTATATAAGCTGGGGTACAGGCCAGAGGCGTAGGGCGGCGAGAGGGCTCACCAGAGACAGAGTGGGGAGCAGAACAGGCAGACCAGAAATACACTGCTGAGGGGAGCAGCAGGTGAGGCAGGAGAGGTCTGCCGCACGATGTGGGATCCTCCCAGGCTGGGCTTCGAACTCGCATTGCAAGATGCCGACAGCTCCACAGCGCAGCGCTCAACTGCTGTGCCACCAGGGAGGCCCCAGGATATTTTTTATACAGCAATTGGAGTGATCCTCTAAACCACCACTGAGATCATTTCACTCCTTTGCTCAAAACCTTCCAATGCTTCCAGCTCACTCAAAGTAAAAGCCAAGGTCCTTCCAAAAGCCTGTAAGACCCTAGGGGGTGAGTTCCCCACCGATCCCATCAACTGCTTGACCTCATCTCCTATTACTCTCCTCGTTTGCCCCATTCCAGCTATCCCACATGGACCACTCCTCCATTATATATCTACATGGCTTCTCGCTTTACTACCACCCTTCCTTCAGAGTGTGCTTTCCTCATCACTCTATATGAAATTAATGTCACCTTCACTTCCTGATTTAGTTTTCTCAATGATACTACTACTCAACATACTACACATCTACTTACTTTATTTACCTTCTGTCTCTTAGGCACCCATATCTCAGGAATGTGAGTTCCATTACGTGAAAGATTTTGTCTTGTTCACTGGTCCATTCCTACTGTCTAGGACGGTACCCGGAACACAGAAAGCAAGCAAAGTGTATTTGCTAAGTGAATTAATTGAATGAATAGAATTTGGTGGAAAGAAGGAGACAAACATTTTCTTAATTCACTTCTCTAATATTTAACCTTATTAAGAGTCTGTATTTTACAATTACAATCCAATAAAAAAAGAAATTAAATATACAATGGAAAATACTTTCTTTTAAAAAACAAACTTTTCAATGGAAAGACATCCCATGTTCATAGATTGGGAAGCTTTATATTGTTAACATGGTAATGCTCTCCAAACTGATCTACAGATTCAAGGTAACCCCGATGAAGATTCTATCTGGCTTCTTTGCAAAAGTTGACAAGTTGATTCTTACATTTGTATCGTAATCCGATGGACCCAGAATAGCTAAAACAATATTGAAAAGGTAGAGAAAAGCTGGAAGCCTTATAATCAAGCTGTGCCAAATGTGAGTTAGCTCCCTGGCTGGGGATTGAACTCAGGCCATAGTGGTGACAGCGCTGAGACTTAACCCCTAGGCCACCAGGGAGGTCCTATGAAGAGTTGATTCTTAACAAGTGTGTCAAAAAAATAACTCAACAGGAGGTAGAACAGTTTTTTCAACAAATGGTGCTGGGATAACTAGGTATCTACATACAAAAGAATGAAGCGCGTTCCTTCCTCATACCATACACAGAAATTAATCCAAAGTGGATCAGAGACCTAAATATAAGTGCTAACGCCATAAACTCTTGGGAAAAAAAAATCTTGAATTAAGCAATGGTCTTAAGTATGACATCAAAAACACAAACAACCAAAGAGAACAGTGGGTTATTTAGATTTCTTCAAAATTAAAAATTTTTGTGCTACAAAGAACTTCATCAAGAAGATATAAAGGCACCACAGAGAATGGAAGACAAATATCATATCTATAGATCATTTGTTTGATAGAGGACATGTATCCAGAATTTACAAAGTACTTTTACTCAAATAAAATAACAATCTAATGATGGACAAAATAATCTGAAAAGGTATTTTTCCAAAGACATAAATGGCCAGTAACACAGAAAAATATGCCCAACACCATTGGTCATCATGGCAGTACAAACCAAAACTAGGATGTACCACTCATTCCCACTAGAATCGGTAAAATCAAAAAGACAGATAGTAACAAATATTGCCTAGAATGTGGAGAAAGTGGAACCCTCAGGCACTGCTGGTGGACTGTAAAATAGTGCAGCCACTTTGCAAGACACTCTGGCAGCTCCTCCAAAGGTTAAATAGTTATCATGACTCAGCAGCTGAGAGCTGAGCAGCTGAGAGCTGAGCAGCTGAGATGAGTAAAACGTGGCAAATCCATGCAATGTAATGTTATTCAGTAATACAGAGAATGAAGTGCTGATATAAAGAACATGGACGAGCCTCGCAAACATCATGCTAAGTGAAAGAAGCCAGACATGGAAGACCACGTAATGCATGACTTGTGTACATGACGGCCCAGAATAGGTAACAGACAGAGGTAGATCAGAGGTTGTTAAGGGTTGAGATGGGAGTGACTGAGAATGGACGTAAGGTTTTCTGAAAGATGACAAAAATATTCTACAATTGGTAGTGGTGATGGC
This sequence comes from Scalopus aquaticus, assembly GCA_004024925.1. Classification (NCBI taxonomy): domain Eukaryota; kingdom Metazoa; phylum Chordata; class Mammalia; order Eulipotyphla; family Talpidae; genus Scalopus; species Scalopus aquaticus. The sequence continues at coordinate 6,857 of PVIJ01002438.1, read as the reverse complement.
TGCACAACTCTGAGTAGATTAAAAACCACTGAACGGTATACTTTCATAGGTGAACTGTTTGGTACGTGAACTGTATCTCAATACAGCGGCTATTAACACTATATATCTTAGTGAGTATGTACAGCTGCATGGTTTATTTTGAGTGATAAGAAGTGAATTTTGTTTTCAACTTTTTTGCTTTTATCTTTTCTCTTGAGAGATGCTGCTCTCGAGGCTGGGTGAACACAGGGAAAGTATGTGGCACAAGGGACTCCTAGAGCAGGTGAGGCTTGCTGACATTCACCATCCTTCCCAACTAAAAGATCTTAAGCCTTAGCCTGGTGACAACCAAACCCTGGACACACAGCCATTATCTTGGAGGACCAGGGTTCATCCGAAGCAATGAGAAGCATGGTTCAAAGATCAAACGTGCACTTATGTTCTCCAAGAACTCACCATACTGTAGTTCTTCAGGGCCAGGTGGGCTTTTCCCATGTGGAAATACGCTTTCGTGCATTTTTCATCACACTGCATGAAAGAGAATGATTGTTAGATGGTTCAGGTTTGAAGTCATTAGCCACTTCCCTAACTGCCAGACTACAGATAGGGCAGGGCTTTGGTTCTCAGCACAGCTACCAGATTTGACAGTTAAAACTTTTCTGTGCATCTGTGACAAAAGTAATCAATGCCAGCAAGGAGCCTGGATGTACAATAAGCTCTCTATCAAATTAATGAACGATACCAGTTTTCATTCCACTTTGATGAGACTCAATCAAGAAACAAACCAGAAACCATTACTTTAGAAGAGCTCTTAACCTTGACTGAATTTTGGAGTACCTGGGATGTTCGTAAAATTCCTGACAATCAGGCTGAAGCCCACACCGGTAAATTACACTCTGAGGTAGGGCCCAGGCATCAATTTTTTAAAATTCCAGATGAAATACATGCACAGCCAAAACTTGAGAACCACTGGTTTATTTGAAGAGAAGAAAATATGTTCTGGATAAACAGTTGAGGTTACCATTATGTCTTATCGGATGCTGAAAGTTCCTGCCCAGAAATAAAGCACAGTATGTACACTGGAAACTTAAATATTTATCACTTAAGATCAGGGGGCTGCTTCCCTCAAGACAGGATTGAAACTTTTGGCTGAGACTTTATCATTTGCGTAGGGTGCCCTATACCTGCTGCCCCTAATTACTGTAACCCCAGAGGGAATGCTTTGTCACACAGACTATAATTTAAACCACTCAGTTAATAACTGACCCCCTTTAACAGGCAAGGCACTATGCAGGTCCGATGCCCTTTAGAGATTAAACATTGATACAAGTTGGGAGTACAAATTCAGGCATCTAGACAGTCCTGGATGATTCCATAGTCTACTACTCCCAGGACGGGGATGTTGTGGCCAGGCCACCCAAGTTTTCTGTTGCTCATTTTCCTTATCTCAAAAGTGAAGATACTAACAGTGTGTGTCTCTCAGGCTGTTGTGAGGAGGAAGGTGGGCTGGTGCCTGACAGTGGCCCCACATGGAGGCAAGAGTGTCAAGCTGGAGGAGGGAGCGCCATCAATGGTGGTGCAGGAAAGCTGGTCTGGAGGCAGCGTGCAGATCTGACTAGAGGGAAAGGCAGGGAGTAAGTGAGGAGACCAAAATCACTGCTTAGACAACGGGCTAATCGCTGACTCCCCCAGGGCTGTGGACATACAGGGAAGTGCTGGTACCACAATTTTGTCAAAGAAACAGCTGACCAGCCAGTGTCAACAAACAAGTAATGAGAAGGGTGAGGGAGGATAAGTCAAAAGTTTAGATGTCTGAGGGACATCTGCCTACAAAAGCGGTAAGTCAGGGCGGGCAGTGGGGAACACTGAGGTAGAAGATGAAGTTTGTCTCCAGACATACAGGATTTCAAATGCTGCCAGGACAAGCAAATGGCAACCTGCAGGAGGCAGCTGGGATGCAGTCTGGAGCCCATGGCGGCGGTGCCTGGGGAAGCAAGTCTGAGAGCCATTTGCAGAGAGGAGCGCTGAACCTGGGAGGGCTTTGACGGTGCAACTGCAGCAAGAAGCCGAGCAGGGAGCTGAGGAGTAGACGCTGGAGAATTCATAAAGGATGAGACTGAGGCACAGGAAAGGACTGGTCAAAGGCAAAAGAGTTAACTCCCGCTCTGTAGCTCTTGAGCACCAAATGTTCACAGAATCTTTAGGGCAACGGGGTTGTAATCAGGGGCAATAAGGCCCCAACCTCAGAGCCTTGTCCACGGCCCAGAGCATGTCACTGGCAAGGGGGTGCCACTGTGACCAGCCTGCCTCAGACACTGGTGCAAGGGGCTGCTAGTGGATTTCCTCACTAATAGGCTCTTTCTCCTTTGATGCTATGTCAACCCTCCCCAGGATTTTCTCAGGTGAGCCCCAGTTCCCCATAAAAGGAATCCTGCCTGCACAGGAAGCTCTATTTAATTGTGCAGGAAAAATTCCACCAAGAAAGAAACAATGTTGATCCTTATTGAAACCAGCTCTCTGTCTTATCTTTCCTGACAAGGAACATCAGCCTTGAAATATCTCGCATGGGCTTGTTGCCAATTCAAAAGCATCAAGCAGTATTAAATTGGCATGAAAGCACTAAAACTATTAATAATGGAGTGCCACTGACATTCACAATTGATAGATTACTTTTAAAGAGTGTAACTTTTAATTCACAGCTTCAATGTAAAGCCACCTATTGTGAGTTTTCAGAACTCTCTGTACATGTTTCTTTTCTATCTCTCCAATTACCCAAATCTCAACTAAGAGCCTCATGGACACTTAACAAGACTGGCTGCTGAGTGTCAGTGATTTTTTTTCAATATTGGCTCTGCTAGACCCAGTTTGCCTCAGTTTCACTGTTAATTACATTAATATTGGAGAACAGGCCAGGATGTTACCCTGTTGTCATGATGTGGTAACTAGTCTTTGGTCCTTTTCAGATATTTGTGAAAGCCCCAGAAACAGATTTTTCTCCCACAAAAGGAAACACGATCCACACCCAGGGATTATTGGGGAGAAGCTGTTTATAGTAGATGGTTAAGAGCCACTAGTTTATAGTTTGACTAACATTAACTGTGGGATATTGCACAGGTTCCTTCATCTCTGTGGCTTGTTTTCCTTGTCAGAAAAATAGAGGTAAAAGTGGTACTGAATGGAACAGAACAGAAAGTTGTGAGGTTCATGAGAGACAGCTCCTGGGCCATGAGCAGCAAGTGGTGGCCTTTGCTGTTTTGTTGGAACAATCGAGGAAAATGTCCTTGCCTCTCTTTTCTTACAGGATGATGGTAGGACAAGATAACAAAGCAAGTGAGTGGATCTTTTCTGGAGCTTTGAGGAGTCTGAGAGGGAAAGCTCCAGGCAATTGTTGAAATTTAAAGGTTGTAATAATGTAATGGGATGAGATTTGGCACCCACCCTCTCTTTTAAGGAATAAAGAAATCACCACTGTGGACACTGGTTTCAGAGGACTGCCGGTATTTTGCAAATGATTATTAGTAAAGGCCAGTTCCTAGCTCATGCCTGTATCCCTTTCATGCCCTCTATTAAAAAAAAAAAGCCAGTAGGTTCGGTCAACATGCTGTTGTCAAATGTGTTCCTGTTTGGGGCCACAGTCACTAAGCTGGGGTCAGGGCACTGGCCCAGGGAATCTAAGCCACGAGAAACCTGGCACATTCTCCTGACACCTCAATTTTACTTGGTCAGGGATTACGTTAAAATAACGTTGTATTAAAACCAACACACATTTCATGGTGTGCAAGGAGTTTTACGATAAAACATGTCTCTAAAAAGAAATTCTGTGCTTTCTGCTTCTAGACCCTCCGGGTGCTCACGTTCATCTTCCTCTGCTGTTAGGAATCGTCAGTAAGGAAGTCTGAGAAACGCTGGTTTTGGGGATTTAGTTAAAGCTCCCCATGACACAGTAACTTAGGCAATGTGGATTCAGCGTTCACTCTCTTCTGATTATTCCTTCACAAATAGGGAATGCTGTAATGACTTTCCAAATTATTGACACTGGAGGGAAAAAGCACAAATGGAAGAGGGAAAGGGATGACACTTAGAAACAGGCTCCCGTGGTTGGCTCCAGAAAGATGAGGCATTACCACGCTCACATGAAGCAAAGCATATGATAACATAAGAATAACATAAAAATAAAGGATGAGCTGCTGCAAACAATAAAAATTAAAAAAACCAAACCTTGAAAAACAGCAGCCTCTGGAGTATTTAATAGATGGTTAGTGCTTTATGTGCATTTTCCAAGTCCTCACAATCCTCTTCTATCCCATTTTACAGATGAGGAAAATGGAGGGAGGCTCAGCAATGCCTATGTCCTTTCCTACCAGGATACACCGGGCTCCCTTCTATTCACCTCGGACTCAGACATCTGGTTCAACAAACGTGACTGTCATGTGGAATAGGAAATACCTTCTTACCTTCAGAGCCCAGTCGCAATCCACTAGTGCCTTCTGGTAGTCCCCAACTTTTATATAAGCCTGTAATGACAGAAAGCTGATAGTCACATACAACTCTGCAGCCAGCAGTCTTTACTCAACACAGAAAAGAGCAGTGGAAAGCAGAAGACAGACTGGGGAAACTGAGGAGACTTTCTGGAGGGAGTATTTACAAGGTGAGGGCAGGGCTGAGGGAAACCACTAAAAGATGTTACAGAACCCCAGGGCAAGCAACAGAGGGTAGTTATTACCACTTCTAGAACCAAATAGAAGAGAGACACTTGAGGGGTGGAGAGGGGGGAGGGGAAGGCTAAGGGCACAAAATGGAGTAGAAAAGGACACAAGGGACCATGGAGATGGATCACAGGTGAATTGGTGGTGGGTTACCCAAGGGGAATACAAAATGTAAAAGATATAAATAACAATAATATATTAAAAAAAAAATGGGACAGGACAGCTTCATGAAAATCACTGCATATTGGGAGCTACGGTCTTCAGTAGAACCAAGTCTGCAAAAATACACACCCTAAGCTTACTTTGTTCCTTCCTTCTGATCCCGTTGATTGAATCCAAATGGAAGCTAGAAAGTTGGGAAGTCAAACAAGCAACCCTTCAGAAAAGGACCCGAGGGGCAAAAGAAAATACCCCTACAACACTCATGCCCCCTCTTCAAAGGTCTGAGTTGACCCTGCTATTATTGTTCCAGAATTAAGCCAAATGATAAAGGGACTCAAAGAGACAACAATAACAAGTGTTGGTGAGAATGTACAACTGGAACCCTCACACGTTGCTGGTGGGAACGATTCCAACTTGGGAGACAGTCTGGCAGTTCCTCCAAAGGTTGAACAGAGTCACCACATGACCCAGCAATTCAAACCTTGCACAAATGCTCACAGCAGCTTTAGTCACTCTAAAAAAGTGGGGCCAATTCAAATGTCCTCAACCAATGAAAAGATAAATAAAACATAACAAGGAATGATGTGAAAGCACAAGGATGAACTTTGAAAACACTGTGTTAAATGAAAGAGTCAATGACAAAAGGACAATGTTGAGTCATCTGGACTATCCAGAAAAGGCAGATGTAGAGAGGCATAAAGTAGACTGATGGTTGCCTAGGGTTGGAGGTGAGGGAGGGTGGAAGGGTTGGGGTGACTGTTTAAAAGGCATGGGGTTTTTGATGGTCTGGTCAAAGTTCTGGAACTGGTGATGGTGCTAGCTGCAAAACTCTGTGAAAGTGCTAACAACCATGAACTGTGCACTCTAAATGGCTGAGCTGTATGTTATCTCCACTTTCTCAATGAGCTGTGACCAAATACTCCCGCTTCTTTTCTCTAAGTGCAGCCAGGAGGAAAGACACAAGAAGCGGATGATATTTAACAATCAGACCCGACAGGAGCCCTCAGTGTAACACGACTTCGGGCACTCTTTGGGGTCTCCTAAAATTGGAGTAAATCCTGAAAATCAAAAATTGATTCAGAGTTCTGTAATCTACTCAAAATAAGCTGCCTTAAGAATTTAGTTCATTTATAGCTTCAAAGAACCAGAGGCATCTAAACAAATGAAAAACAATGTAACAGCAAATACGATGGTGACTGTGTTCTCTGTGTAAAGTATTGATCACAAAAGGTGGTCAATAAGTTCTTCTCAACTTGAATAAATACAAAGAGACTTTAAGCACTCTTCTTCTGGAAAACTCCCTAAAGAGCAACAGTGCTCACCCTGCTGCAAGGAAAGAAGTCAGGCTACAGGAGGATTCTTCAGGGTTCCATCAGACACCAAGAACAGAGCCAATAACCTTAGGTGGGTCTGCCCCCAATCAAATCTGTACACGGCACTGTGACATTGTGAACAATAAATCTGATGAGATACTTATATAGACAAGCCAATGATGGGGTCAGTGTTGTAACTCACGGGGAATCTAAGCATTCAACCACAGTGAGGAAGAAGGAGCTATAGTTGGCTCGTGACTTTCTACAGTGTACCTCGTAGGCCTTTCTTTAAATCAGGCTCTGTACTAACTGAAGACTACAACACTTGGAGCTGACTGTTAAATAAAACCCCATCTTTTCTTCCGGGGTTTCAATGCAAAGTTAGAGGATGTGAGGAAAAAACTAATCCCCTTCTAGGGGCCTCCCTGGTGGCACAGCGGTTGAGCGCAGCGCTGTGGAGCTGTTGGCACCGCGCGATGCGAGTTCGACGCCCAGCCGGGGAGAATCCCACATGGTGCGGCAGACCTCTCCTGCCTCGCCCGCTGCTCCCCTCAGCAGTGTATTTCTGATCTGCCTGTTCTGCTCCCCATTCTGTCTCTGGTGAACCCTCTCACCGCCCCACGCCTCTGGCCTGTGCCCCAGCTTCTATGTATAAATAAATCTTAAAAATAAAACTGTACTTTCAAAAAAAAACAAA